>PVKM010001142.1:0-84306 GCA_004027735.1 Carollia perspicillata
CTTAGTTACTGAACAGTAAATCGTTTTGTCTCAGTCTTGGGCACCTGTTCTTTTTTCTTGATTCTTCTTACAATGACACAGGTAAATTCACATATTTATCGGTGTTATTGAACATCCACTCTATAAGGCTCTGTAAGGGCTTAGAGATACACAGCACATAGTCTCCATCTTCAAGCTGTTTACTGTCTCCCTGGGGAGTTAAACACACAACTTTAACATGCAAGGTGTGTCAAAATTCATGAGTGTCAGATTGCCAGGAAAGAGTGATCTCTTCTACTTGGGACTGAAGCGAATATCATTGTTGTGATGACATCTGAACTGTGTCTAAGATGGTAGGTGGGATTTGGATACGTGGAGAAGGTGAAGAGGATATTTGCTGGCAGAGAGAAGGACATGAAAAACGGCATACTTTTAGAACAATGAAATTAAACTTTTTGAGGTGAGCAATTTTGAGGGTTTTTTTCTCTTTGTAAATAAAAATGTTATTTGCCATATTTGTTAAGCAGTAGAAAAGTACCAAGAACATATTGTAAAGGTGTGTGATGTGATCAGAGGGATACTGCAGTGAGATCATTGTTATAGACGTTGACGTAGGAAGTTTAAGGAGATACATTACAGTGGAGTGGTGTTAGGAGAGTGAAATAAACGACTGGGGTGAATGTGCAAACTGCTACCCAGAAACAATTCGCATCATTTAGGAAATGGTTTTGATATTGGTGAGGTGGAGAACAAAGAGAAGGTTAGAACCACAGATCTGAGACTGATATAACTAGTGAAAAGATTGTTTTTCAATTTTAAGTGCAACGAACTATTCAAAGTTTTACTAACACTAATTTTACCTTTAGTAGCAAAACTCTCTCTCCTTTTCCTTTTCAGATTTTTTTTTGTGAAATAGTTGTTTTCACTTATTACTTCTATTACTTCCCTTTCCATACACTTCAAAAATCTGGTTTCCATCCTTTGGGTTTCCAAAATCTACATCATTGAAATGTTTTAGGTACAGTCTTTGATGATCTCTCTGTGGTTTGTTTAATAAGGAAGACACTTTGTATTTCTTATCTTCTTTGACCTCACTGAACTCATTGAGAATGATAGTTAATCCACCCTTTTGAACTCTCTGCTATCTTGGTTTTGGTGACACTGGTATCTGTTTCTTTACCTACACATCTGGCTCTTTAAAGAACAATGGGTTCTTAATTTGCTTCACACGTATTCACATTCCCTAACCTGTTTTCAGCCGTTATATATCATAGTTCTACATTGTATTCTCATGGTTTCAACCATCATTTCTAACATTTTTGGACAAGTATTTATTGAGCAGCTATCTTTGCCCCGCATGGGTTGATGCCCCATATCACCATCTCTATCTAGCTCAGCTCTTTTTCCTGAGCACCACATCCCAGATGACCATCTGCTTTCATGAGGTAATCTCCTAGTTATCTCCCAGGCCCTGCAAAGATAGCATTCTTCTTTCTGGTCCTGGGTCTTATCCCTCTACCTTTTGTCTTAGTGAATGATAATATCATTCATTTAGCCCTGGCTGGGTGGGTCAGTTGGTAGAGGGGTTGTCCCCATTCCATACACCAAAGGGTTTGGGATTTGATTCCTGGTAAAGGCACATACCTGGGTTGAGGATTTGAGCCCCTGTTGGGGTGGATAGTGGGGGTAACCAGTCGATGTTTCTCTCTTACATTGATGTTCCTCTCTGTCCCTTCCTCTCTCTAAAATCAATAGACATATCCTTGGGTGAAGGTTAAAAGATATGTATAAAATCGTTCATCCAGTTGATCCGATTAGAATCTCAGGACTGGGCTTGACTCTGCATTTAAATAGATGGCAGCATAAACAAATGCCAATGGCAACAGACCGGATGCCTTTCTTTCATCGCAAGGAGTTAAATAACCCATGAAGAGAAAGAGGAGTGGAAGGAGGGAAGAAAAATTGTTAGGAGAAAGCATTTAACTTAGAAAAAATCATTTTCTTTAGAATTGAGCAAAGTATAATAATAGAGAATAAAAATTGAGACTGAAGTAAATTTTAGAAAAATGTTATATTGTTGCTTATCTGACTTCATGGTTTAAAGTTATGACAAATTGCAGTACACTTGTTTTTCATTAAATTGATTGGAGTGGTATTGGTTGATAAAATTACATAGGTTCCATGTGTACAATTTTATGATATGTCATCTGTATGTTGTATTGTGTGCCACCACCCGAAGTCAGATCTTCCATCACCATGTATTTGACACCCTTTACCATTGACTAGCTCCCCACCCACTTCCCTCCGGTAGCCACCATACGATTGTCTGTGTCTATTAATTTTTGTTTGTTTGTTTTTATTTGTTTATTTGCTGCTTTCAGTTTTATATCCCACATAAGAGTGAAATCATGTGGTTCTTAGCATTTTCTGTCTGACTTATTCCCTGAGCCTGGTATTCTCCAGACCCATCCATGTTGTCACATCTCTTCCTATGGCTGAGGACTATTCCACTGTACATACGCACCACACCTCCTTCATCCAATCATCTATAGAAGGACCTTTGGTTGTTTCCATGTCTGGGCCTCTGTGAATAATGCTTCTATGAACATAGCTGTGCCTATATCTTTGCAAATAAATGCTTTCAATTTTTTCAGGTAGATATCCAGAAGAGGGTTTGCTGGATCATATGGTAACTTAATTGTTTGAGAAACTTCCATAATGTTTTCCATATAGTGGCTGTACCAGTCTGCATTCCCACCAGCAGTGAATGAGCATTCCTTTTACTGCAACACCTCTCCATCATTTGTTATTACTTGTCTTGTTGATAATAGCCATTCTAACAGGTTTAAAGTGGTATCTAATATGTATCAGTGGTTTCTCATAACACTTAGGATAAGGTCTTAAAACCTATAACATGAGATAAGACCCTTTGCAGTCTGGGTTATGCTTACCTCTCCAGTTTTATCCCTGTATTCAATCCTTGCATACTGCCCTTCAATATACATACTTTTTCTGACCTCTGGGACTCTATGTTTGCTCTTACATTATCCTAGAAGATTTCTTATGCAGGGTTCCTTTAGTAATTCCCATTAATTAACTTACAATCATTTACAGAATATCTAAATACCTGCCTAACATTAGCTAACACCGAAGTCCCAAGGATGAAAGAGCAACACTACCTACTTTCAAGGAGCACGTTATCTTTGGAGGTTCAGCAAAAGAGATAAATGTATTGATAGAGAGGAAATTCATAGAGACGCATGACTGGTGGTGTCCCTGGAATTGAGGAACACGTCTTGATAGACTTATTTGAAAAGGTGAACATATGACAGTAGCCCATAGTATTTTTCCCAAGCTTTTGTGATCAGAAAGTTTTTTTCCTGCATACACAAAGGGGAGAAGAATCAGCACCATATATTTAAGAGAAGAAAAAGTATCATAGATTGACACTGTTATATATTGTAACCACAGTTTCAAATGCTGTTGGAGTATAACAGGAAAGTCAAGAATGGGAAATTTATTTTATAATATAATGAGAATATCACACTTAATATGTTAGAAAACCATTCCAGCTTAAAGTGGTAAAGACAAAATCTTAATGCTAGCAGTTGACAAATGCATAGTGATAAAATGGTCAAGTTTGGATAGGAGAGAGATGATAGTAGTAATGATAATTTGCCAATGATTGGTAGGTAAAAACAGAGAGTTTATATTATATTCAGACCAATGTAAATTTGGGGAAAAAAGCACATTTGTCAGATGACTGGCAATAATACATGGCAAAAAAACATTAAAAAAGGAGAGTGCTGGAGTGGTATGGAATCCTTGCAAGTGTAGGGGATTGGAGGGATTCAAGGTAACTTTTCATGTGGCAGAAAGGAGAAAAAGAAAATAAATGGGGATACAGAATCATGCTGAGGCAGAAAGGGAATTAATTCAAAGTTTCTTAAATGATCTCAAAACATTAGAGTCAGCTGAAGATGGGTAACGTGAGTGTGGAATTGGTGCAGGAGGTTGAGATGACTAGGCCAGCTGGAGCCCTGTAAAGATAGTAAATAATGAGCCAACAAGGGAGTAGCAACAGTAAATGACTTGGTGCAGTGATGAGGCCCCGCTGGTACAGCGCGACTCTGTGGACAGCAGCAGAGAACACAGCGCGTGGGAATGCCCTGAAGAAACAGCTTGGTCAGGAGGAAGGCACCGAACTAGTAATAATTTGGACTATGATGAGTAAGGGAACAGTGAGTGACTGGTTAGAGAAATACAGTATAAAGATCAATGGTAAATGTACAAATAACAACAAGTTTAGCAGCTGTGAGGGTAACAGTAAAAATCACAGAATGACAATTATAGTTAGTGAAAAGAGAGTACCTTTGTTGTTTGGTGAGTACTTCTCCACATTTTTGTTCCTCTAATGGCCCATATGAAAGCCGTGTCATTAGATTCTCTGTGATTCCCAGGCTTCTAGGTTTCATAAGTCAATAAAGTTTCAAATTTTTCTGACAAATTTGTCAAAATTTTTTTATCTTTGACAATGAAAGACAGTGAAAGGAAGAACTGTCATCTGCTTTGATTATAATGTGCTAACATAAAATGCATTTAAATATAAATAAGAAGGAGAGGCAAAATCTCAGTATAAAGAAATAGAAAATGTTTCCAACAAAAACACAGCATGCAGTTATATTAATGCTTGAACTTAAATTTATATATACGTGCAAATGTGTATATATATTCATCTATACATCTTTATTGTATCATTATTTGTGTAACTTACTTTTTGCTTATTTTCTCATAAAAGCTTTGCCTTGGACTATTAACTAGCATTTGGGTCCTGAAGAAGCGAGTTTTCACCTGAATTCTGAAGGGACGGTGTAACTTAAGTGTGTAGGTATATCCCAGGAAAGTATCCCACGTAGAAAAAACAGCAATGTGAAAGCCCAATAGCGAGACTACGGCAAGTTCGAGGGACTGAGAGAAGGTGAATGTGAATGAAAGGTGGAGCCTGGCAGAAGGTGAAGATGCAAAACCAAAGCAAAGAGGGAGTAGGCGGTGAAGTCGTCTGCTCCCCTCCTCCCCAATTAACCTCGTTTTCTGATCATGCTGGGAATTTGAATGGTAAGGAGGTAGGGGGTGTACTTGGTTGAATAGTGTCCTCAGAAGTAAATGTTTACCCGGAATATTAGAATGTCTCTTTATGGGGAAATAGGGTCCTTGCAGATGTAATTAGTTAAGGTGGGGTGTTACTGGCTTAGGGTGGGCCCTAAACCCAATATGACTGGTGTCCTTAGAAGAGGAGATAGAGACAGCACACCAGACAGAAGGCCCAAAGAAGAGCGAGGCAGATTTAGAGTCAAATGTGTAATGGCCAAGGTACACTAAGGATTTCTGGCAACCACCAGAAAATAAAAGACAAAGGAGAATCTTGCTCCCACAGCCTTCAGAGAGAGAGAGAGGGAGAGCATGGCCCTGCCGCCGCCTTTGCAGCAGACCTCTAGCAGCTAGGACTGTGTTGTGTGTGTTGTGTCTGATGTGGATGCTTTGGACCCACCGCTGACTTCCATCACCAGGGACCTCTCACCTACTGCCTTGATGTAGGTGACACTTTCCCTTGTAGTTTATTGGTTTTGTTGGCTCTGGGAATCTGAGAGGTGCTTTTAACTACTCTCCTGCAGCCAGTTCACTTTTTAGGTAGCCTTTTGGGCAAGGCCCTAGCACAACTTAACCTACTGACTCTCCCCCATCTGTGGTCCTGTCTCGTCTATGGAAAACCCTCAAGTATCTTTTGCTTTACTGAATTCTGGAACTACAGGCCCATCTCAGCTCAGCTACCTCCCTTGATCCGCCGTCAGAGCCATTAGCCCCAGGACTTCTGCCTTCAACAGTTTCTAGGTGGGAGTAAAACACCATCTGTTTCAGGTCTCATCGTGAAGGTGCATCTGTCAAGTTCTCTGAGGGGACTCATTGAAACCCTTGTCATTAAGTTTGATGTCAGAGGCAGACACCTGCCCCTCCCACAAAGTCTTTCCCCTGAAAACAAGGAAGGACCCACAACACATCAGCACTATTTTCTACTTTTGACCCCTTTCTACTCTTGAGGTAAAGGACTTACAAGTTCTTTAATTGGTTTTCATAAACCTTTGAACATTTTTATGTTTGTCAAGCACTTTTCTTTGATATCTGATATCTGCCATTTTGAGGCGCTGGATAAAGCTTCCACCTTTCCACCCTTCTACCTTGGATCAGTGGCTTAATATTTACCCTTTCCTTAGATGTTACTTCTATGAGATCAGAGACGCTCTTTTCCCCTAATAAATGTATTCAAAGTACTATTCTGAATGACTCATTTATGATAAGGTAATAAATATTTATTGAATGAATGAACGAAATTGCAGAAGAAACATGTTTCCCTAGTACTAAATTTTACAATAAAAATTTCATGTGATGCTTTTGATATTTATTTTCTTTGATGACTAAAATATGTTGGTATCTATAAAGGTGATTGATGGCAGGCCCGTATTTTTTAGCAACCGGACTATCTGGTGATATTCTTTAACATTCCATTATGAATGTTGACCAATAATTATCCTACATTAAGAAACATTTTACTCATGTAAGAAACTATTCAATGATGCATGACAAATAACCACCAAATTTAGAGGCTCAAAACAACAAACATTTGTTATTTCATACTTTCTGTGGGCCAAGGATCTGGCCCCAGCATAAACAGATGCCTGTGGCTCGACATCTCTCATTAGACTCCAGTTAGGCTGTTGTTTGTGGCTGTGGTATCATCTGATGGTGTGAGAGGGGTGGATGGAGGGAGGTATGTGCTTCCAAGTTCATTCATGTGGTTGTTAGTAGATCTCAGGTCCTCACCTTGGGGGCCTCCCTGTAGGCTGTCTGAACGTTCTCAAAACAGGACAGCTGATGATGTAAAAGAGAGAGCCAGAGAGTGGAAAAGGGAAAGATCCTGAGATGGAAGCTACAGTCTTTTTATAACCCAAACTAGAATTAATACCCCATTACTTCACATTTTCCCTTCTGTTAGAATACTGTGGACCCGAGGTTGCTGAAGTAATGCTATGTTTGTTTAATTAGTTTATGACTAGTTTTTTTTTTTTCTTTCTGGGCTTTAAGATTATACTGCTATCTTGAAAGACTGTATAGTGCCATGTGGACTTTTGTTTTAATTTTTGAAAGAGAATTTTATGACTTCAACTTGAATTCTCAGGTGACATCAAAAATACTTGTTTCTTCCCCAGACTTCCCCAGGTATAGTGAATTTATTCCTTTCCTCTATCACTTAGGAGTCACATGTTCACTTTTCTAGCTTTCTGTATAGATCTCAGGTTTTACATGTAAATTCATATATGTCCAAGGTTATGAATATATTACAAATAGATATTTAATCTGCAACTTGTACAAATAAGGCTTTACCTGCGTCTGGGAAGCCCCTGAATATCTACTGAGTCACTTCACAAATCTCTGTTTTTGCATTTTTTCTTTATGGCTGGCATCTAGAATTTCTCCCTCTTTTCTTTAAATTCATCTCTATGTATTTTCTTATTTCATTTTGATTATATATTATTTACTTATTTCTACTTTGATAGTTAGAGGAGCTCTTTGTGTGTATAGTCAGCCAAGTTGCAGGAACTGAAGAGAAAAAAGTATAATTTGCTGTTCAACCAGCTCCTTTATTTACCTCATTCATTAATGTGTATCTACATTCCCATTCTTGCTTTTCCTTATTTTGTTTTGTCCCTATGCTTAGAGAACCTCAACATTTCAAGTTCTATCCTAAATAAAATCCATCTATATTTAGCCCTTTATTTCTCCTCACACACCAATTAGTCCCTATATGTGCCTAGGCACCTACTGTATCATTTTTTTTGCCCCATAATTTAAAGCTGCATGCATAAAGCACTTAAGAGTGAGAAGACATAAATACTTTATGCTGAAAGAAATGCAGTTAGTACTTCGGGGAGTTTGAGTGTGTCCTTGCAGCATCCTGGTCTGTAGGGCAGTGGTGTGGTTTGGTAAAAAGAGAAGTAATAGAAACGCTCCTGACGGAGCCCTGGCATATAAAAGACTCTTTGTATTTTTTAGTGCTAGGTCATTACTTGCCATTCTCTTACAAAATAAACAGGAAAAACCCTTTCCAGGTTCTAAAGTTCAAGAGCTTGGGGACAAACTTGCAAAATAAAACCTAAAATACTTAAAAATAAAGGACTACAATTGAGAAACAAAAAAAAATTAAGATGGATGTTTTCATATCAGCAGAGATAGTATTTCTATTTCTAAAAACTGAAAGTATGTCTTAATATTTTCATTCAAAAAAGCTACAGTCACTGCAACTTTACAATTCACGTAACCAAAAGGTGGCAGTGTTCCATTTGATTTCCTTTGGAACCTAATTTTCTAGAGCTATAATTTTCAGATGTATCTGCCTCTAATTTACTTTTAAAACAAATACTAAGCAATATTATTATTATAACATGTGCCAAAAGATAATTATGATTGAAAAGAAAAATATTTTTGACAATACGAGCTTTATAGAATACTTTGATCTGAACAGCCTCCCCTAAAAAATGCATTTTCAACATCAGCCTATGGGTGTTTCACATCTAAGATGTTTTGTTTGTTATTAGATGATCCTTTTGCTGTTCTACTTTGTCTTGAATATTGATTGAGTCATTTTATAGCATCATGCAAACAGTGATTTATTTTCAGATCCAACTAGTTAGTTAAATGAGGAAAACAGTTTGGCTTTTGTGTTCATGGCAAACAATATATTTTCATCAGTATGATTAAAAGTTTTCTTCAAGAAGCAAATAATGAGTATTTATGGCCATTGATGAGTAGGTGGAAAATATACACAGATATATTATGCTATTAGTATTATAATGAAAGCAACTAAAATAAATAATTGAAAAGGATTCAATCCCAAATCCTAAATCAGTTCCAAAATCTTAAACGAAAGCTTACTTGAGGCAAAAATTCTCTTTTACAAGTGTATTCTGGCAAGAATTGACCTAACAGCCAATTATTATAAACAAAGTCCAGGTTTCTTAATTAAAATACAAAATATTGGCTCTCCTACTTAGCTTGAATTAAGTTGTCTTAAGGAGACTGCAATTATGGTGGCGCCTTCTAATGCCACCGATGGTCAGAGCCTGTCAGTGTTTGTATAAAACCCCATTTTTTTTTTTTAGAGCTTTGCAACAGTACTGTGGATTGTTACTCTGTTAGCTAAGGCTTGGCATCAAATTTTTAAAACAGAAGTTCAGGAATTTTGTTTTGAGTTTGGTCTGAAAACCAAAAGACTTTCATTTTCATTCTCATAAATACGGGGAAAAGTAAACTCTTCCATTTATTATGGTTACATATTTGGACTCGGGAATTTTATCTCTGTCCATCTACTCTCTATAAATATTATAATTGGCTATATTTGGCAAATATTTCCAAATACCAATTAATGAATCATTCATAGAACTTTTAAAACAACATCTAAAGAAAGCCTTTATATATTTGAATGATAGCTATTTTCGGTTGTTGAACTAAAATTAGTTTTATAACTGATTTTATCAAAATGAACAAAATTTTTTTTTCATTTTTCTGTGTTAGTGACGAAGTCTTTTTGAATGCCTTCACTCATTCTTTTAAAACTGCTTTACAACCTAAAGAAATTTCTAGGACAGAACAGGTCTGGCTGGTTTTAATTTTATCTTTCTTCTCCTCCCTCGCCTCAGTCTTGACAGTGAAGTAGCCCACAGTTGGTCAGTGAGAGGAAGTGAAAGAGTAAAAGTCGTGAACTTATTTTTATAGCTTGAACTCAGACTATGTTTACTTCTACGTAGGATTTTCAAAGTATTTATATAATTAGAAAAAATAAAACCGTATCTTCTCCATTCAAGAAAGTTACTGGTAAAAGCACACAGTTTTTCATATTAGATATAGTCCATCTAGTATACTTGGCTAGGTTATAGGTCATATCGGATTAAGAAAATGTTTTTAGGAGGTAAAGATTTTGACCTTTTGCATATTTAATTCCAGAATGGATTTTGTTGAGCTGTGTTATCAGTGTGGTGGCAATTTATATGGACCAGTCCAAATCATGACCTACATTTGTTAGAATTGGATGCTATATTAATAAGGTAACAAGATGTGTAAATACTTAGTAATGTTTATTTAACAGTTGGTATTGTTTAGCTACAGGAAGATACTTAGTAGACATTCTTAAACAAATGAAAGCACATTCATTCTATGGGGCACCTGTGTGCCAAACACTGCTAGGCATGAAGATATAGTAATAAATAAGAAGGTCCTGTCCTCTAGGAATTGGTCACCAAGTAGTGAACACTAATTGTACCTCACTTTTATTATATACAATATTATGTGCCAGACCCTGTGCTAAGTCTTTTTACATTTATTAGCTTATTTAGTCTTCATAAAACCCTATGAGATAGGCACTGTTATTATCCCCATTTTACCAACCAGGAAACTGAGGCAGAGCATGGTTACACAGCGAGGAAATAGTGAAGTCCGAATTCACATTCACTCTGGTTCATGAACACAGACTTTTAATCACTGTTTTATCTTGGCTCTTCAACTATAACAAGGCACAGATTCATTCTTTTCCAAAATAAGCTGCTTGAAGACCAGTCTTAGGACTTGTTGTGCAAAACAGCCATCAGCTCCTTAAATAAATAACTTTCTCGTAAGATTTGTTTGGCAAATGCCACATACTGTAACTCCCCTTCATCACCACTACATTAAAATATCTTTGTTTATTCTAAATGTGCACTACCATGCTGAATGCTTTAGGCCACCTCTGTGTAAAAAGGTAAGGAAGTTGTCCAGTACACCTCTTAGTGAAAGTGTTCTGAATAATAAATGCGTCAACTGCTGTCATAATGATTGCTTTATACTTATGAGAGAATGCTAACACACTGTGTCATGTAGAACCATAACAATCCTCTAAAATATTATTACTATCCCATTTATTTTAAGGTGAGGAAATTGAGACAAAAATGTTAAGTGAGCTTTCTCATGTGTAACAAAGTAGGCAGTACCAGAACTATTATTTGAATCAATTCTTCTAATACCAAAACTCTACTATAAATTGTGCAGTCTAAGTGTCTCTGTTTGGGAATACATCTTCGCAGGTGTGCTTCTATGGTTTGGACAATCCTTGTTCCCAGCCCTTGGTCATAATGTTGCTGACTTGAATCAAAGCTGAGCAAACCATCACTTCCTCTCTTCTCATTCACCACATTCGGAGACAGACTGCCTCCTTTACGCTAATGGAAAACCTCGGTGTAGATATGCGTTTTACAGTTTCTTCCTTATTATTAGTATTATTATTATTATTAATGATAACTTTATTATTATTATTATTATTATTATTATTATTATTATTATTATTGCCACTGCAGTAGGGCATAAATGGGAAGAGATCTGAGCTGGACTGGTAAAATAAGGAGGGGGATACCTCCAAGAAGAGAGAGGCTTTATGTTTCAAGATGTTAGGAGATTGTGTAGAAAGATAACAGCATAAAATCCCTGGCTTTGTCTAACTTTGGATATTGGTAGACATAACAAGCTTTTTTTTGAAGAATGATCTTTTCATAGTAATTCTCAAATGCTTTTCTCTCCATTAAGTGATTAAATAGGAATACAAACATTGAGTCTCAGTTTATCAGTGCGCAACATACAATGGAAAGGCTTACAATAATCTAAATTCTACAGGGCCATGTGCCCATGACAGTCAGTTATGGAACACACTGGCTATTATGAAGTATTTTCTCGTATCTTCTCTCCTTTTAATGGGTTCAACTACCCATGGTGAGGTATTGTTTTTCCCCCCACTTCACATAGAAAGAAACTTAGATTGAGAAAGATGACCCCTTCTTGTTACCCTCTGTTTATGTGGTTCCAAACAGACTTTTCCAAGGTCATTCAGACAGTAAGTGGCAAAAGCAAGATATAAATCTAGCTTCCTTGCTGACATTCTCTGAACACACGTTTAGTGATAAGATGTAGTGAGAACCTACTAGAAGATATAAGCATCCAGCTGGCATATGAATACTTGCAAAGAAAATATGGAGTCTGGCAGAAGTAATACCTACTTGAATATGGTAGATAGGGTAATGATATGGGTGTAATAATTTATAGTTTTAATTTGAACATTTCACCTAAAATGTCATATGGTGTGCTTGAGTGTGATATTGTTATGTTATAGAATTACATGCTTATGATTTTATAATAAAAGGTTTTGTCATGGAAAAGGGGCATTATTTGTGCTGGAACCTGTAGTAGACATATTCCAGGACAATGAACTTAATGACTTTTAAGCTCATGCCTTATAATTATTAATTGTAGCCTTTTAAATTCTGATTCCAGTGTATATGGATGATTCAGTACTTCCATTTGGTAGAGGTATCACACTAGCATAGTCTTGGGCTTATAATTGTAGAATCAAGTATCCATTAGCATATATAGGTTTAGGAAAGAAAAGTCTTGTAATAGCTGAACTGCTCCAGAGTTCCACAGAAATAACTTTTGTCACCTACAGAGTGCTCGAAAGCTTGACCAGCTGTGAATGTTGGCATTGAAACCACTCTAACAGCTATTGTCAAAAATTGCCTTTGCCTAATGATAATGAATGAGTCTTTCTCGTGGACTTAAGAAGCATGTTTGAAAATATATGTAAATGAGTAGTATATGTACACATGAATTCCTGAGTAACATTAGAAATTGTAAACAATTTGGCTTCACTTTATTTTTTAAAATTGACTGGAGGATACATATAATTAGTAAGCAATATATCTAGTGCAATTTCTAGGAAAATTCTTAAAGAGCATTTTAGAAGACAGTATTTGACGCTATTGTATATGGATAAGAACTTCCTCATAAGGTAAATGTCTGATGTCAGAATATCAAAATATTGGGGATAAGTCATTATGCTTGGTGTGGACTGTCATCAGGATATAATTTCAGTAGCTATTCAGATTGTTTCCTTGTATTTATACTGTAAGGCTGTATGTCTCATTAAAACACAAATTATTATTGTCATTATTAAAAGTTATGAATGTTTCAAAAGAATGTGTATCTTCCTCTAAAAACACTGATGTAGTAGTATTGGGTTGCTAGGCCCCCAAATTTGCACCCCTCTCTACAGAAGCAGATCCACAGTAAAGTGCATCTGTCAGATGGGGAGAGTATTGTTACACTGGAATTCGATGTTATCGCTGCCTTGCTAATGAACATGCAGTTATCGAAAATACAACACTTCTGGAAGAAAGAAGAAAAAACCAGAGATTACGAGGGGGAAGGGTAGGATTACCCTGCAGGAAGAGAGGGACGGTGAAAGGTGAGAGATAAAGAAAACAGTGACACACTTGAAAGAGAGTGCTAGATAAGAAGACTGGAGGGGATAAGGCTCTTAAAAATGGAGACAGTGAGATAAAGGGTTTATTGTAAAATGGAGGAATGGGAGAGATCAAGAGAATGCAAGGCCTAGGAAAAGAAAATCAATAGCTTTTTAAAAATAGAAAGGAAGAGAGAAAGGAAGGTGGAAAGGAGATCCGGTGTAAGAGGGGACTTCAGAGGCACACGCACATCTGAGGAATGTGTGCGTGCACATCCACCCCCTACATACACGCACACATCCAAAAACCAGGAAGGCAGGAAAGTTTCAGAGCAGCGCACATCCAGTATCAGCATGAAGGCAACCGGTTATGTCAGTCTAGATGACTATTTTCTCATCGAATTTTAAGGATGGTATAGTGGAGCAGGCCTTGTAACTCACGTTATATTAGAACGTAAGAAACAACTACAAGTGAGAGCAAAGAATACTGTGTGATAAACAGATGCCATTTTGAGTAACATATTCTTACTCGTTCTGTGATACGATAGCATTTTAATTATTAAAATACTATTTTTTAAGCTCCGCATTCAAATATTATTATCTGAGGGAATTATTCTAGAAACAACTAACCTCTAAATTTGGAAAGAGCAGGGGGTAGGTGCCTGCTTTATATATTGCTGCAGTAAGTACTGAATGAGCTGTATTTGGGATGTAAATGAGTGCAAAAGATTTTCTGGATGCAAGCATTGTGCATTTGTTTAAATAACAATGTATTGCTTATCGTGGAATCTTAGCAGCAATCAAGGAAAAAATCAAAGGTCTTGTAATTTAGAAACTCTAGTATGATACTGAAACATACTCTTGTCATGTGTGTAATGGTTTAGATGTCGTCAGAAATACTTGTTAGGGGCTCTCAACTCTGGCTACATATTAATCAGTGTTTACAAATACAGATGCCTGGGCTCCTTCTCAAGAGCTGTGATTTCATTGGTCTTCAGTGTGGCCCAGTCATTAGCATTTCTTTACTGTTGTCCCCCATTTGCGATTGTAATGTGCAACCTGGTTGGACAACTTCTGTGTTAGTACAATGTTTTATCCTCACAGCTTGAATAAAATGAATAATTATTGTCCATTGTCTTCATTGTCAGTTTTATTTCCCAAATGTATTATGTTCTAGGAAACAGAGTCGTATCTCCCCACTTATGTTGCAGGGCATTAATGGGCCTTGGATGACACGTGCTCACATTTTTCTTCTGTTGCGAATAGACAAGTTTTGTGACATATTGGGGCTAATTTATTAGGCTCTAAATTTATCCTAAAGCTTTTGATGATGATTCTTTGAAATATTGTTTGTTTCCTGGGGAGAGACGATGCTATGGAAAAAGAGAGCCATTTAATGAGAGCATTACAGGTAATACTACATATGCTACCGAAGTAATTTTGCATTGGGTAATTTTTAAATTTCCTTCAAATTGTCTCATTATGAGCACATGATTAGTATCATGATTAGTATAGATTTTATTTTCCACTGAGGATTAACTCGTTGTTCAGGGTAATTTGGGATAAATTTGCATTTGTGTCTTTCACTGAACTATTACATTCCTACAGGTTTTGAATTTGTCTATGCGCTTGCTGGTAAGATAACTTGTAAAGTCTTTTATCTGCAAAAGCATGAAGTATGAAAAGTGTGGGTTCAAGGTGTTTTTGCTACTCTCCCCCTCGGCTTATCAAGTACCTCTTCCCACGCTGTAGGCACTTTCAGTCCTCACCTCATCCCAGTACCTACAGAGCATCTCAGCTCCGTACACAGTGGTCCTCCTCCCTTCTCTGTCGTTTCGCTTTCTGCATCTTCAGTACACGCGGTCCACCATGGATGAAAAGTGAAATATTCCAGAAATATGCTCTTCATAAGTTTTAAATTGTGTACCATTCTGATGAGTATGATGAAATCTCATGTTTTCCCGTACTATTCTGCCTGGGATGTGTATCATCCCTTTGTCCAGCATATCCACACTGTGTGTGCTACCTGCCGGTTAGTGACTTAGTAGCTGTCTCCATTATCAGATTGACTGATGCCGCATCACTGTGCTTGTGTTCCAGTAACTCTTATTTTTCTTAACAATGACCCCAAAGCACAAAGTAGTGATGCTCGCAAGTCTGATACTCATATGCCAAAGAGAAGCTGGAAGTGCTTCCTTTAAGTGAAAGGGTGAGTACACAGTACAAGATATTTTGAGAGGGACCACATTCACATAACCTTTATCATAGTATACTTTTATGATTGTTCTATATTAGTTATTATCTTACTGTTCCTAATTTATGAATTAAATTTTATGATAAACATGTATGTATAGGAAAAAAATGTAGTATACGAGGTCTCTCTACAAGGCATCCAGCCATGTAATATGAAAAATAGAGATATTTATTGAAGATACAAGATACAAGAAACATTGTACATAGGACAATGATGCCTCAGTCCCCTACAAAGCAGGCACCTTGGGACCTCACACAGTTCTCCCAATTGCCATCAGCTGCCCTGTCATATTTTCCTGAATCTCATTGACAGTCTGAAATCTTTTCCCTTTTGAAGTTGATTTTAGTTTTGGGAAAAGCCAGAAGCTGCAGAGGGGCTGTAGGGTGGCTGAGGCACCTGGGTGATTTGATGTTTCACCAAAAATCTCTGCACAAGACGTGATGAATGAGCAGACATGTTATCATGATGAAGCTGGCAATCACCAGTGGCCCATAGCTGGGGACTTCTGAACCATCCAAATAGTTTCCATGAAGGAATGTTCAAGCTTAATGCAAAATTTGATGCAGATTTGTTGCTCTCCTTGCTCAATCATATTGAATGCAATGGCCACACGGTACACATGCTCACTCAATAGCATCTACCACCCCTGCTGACCAATACAGTGAAATTGTCATTGTTCATGCATGTGCATTCCAGTCCACTCTCCTTGGCTGCCAAGTTGCATCGATGTGGTGCAAACTGTTCTTATTATATTTACAATGGCTGGACTTTTTTCGGACAGGCCTCATGTAGGGTTCAGTACTGTCATGGTCTCAGTCACCCAGTGGGGGCCGTGGCACATTGCGCTACAGAGAAGGGGAAGCTCCTGTATACCTGCTTGAACCTTAGCAGGTGTAGTGTTATTGGTGTTTGTTAAACAAAAAGTGGTCATTATCAGGGCTTCTTGCATTGTTATATGGGCCATAAAAGCAGCACCAAAAACATAAATGAAACAAGTAAGGCATTACAACTTTAGGAAATGAGATATTAATTGATAGAAACAGAAGTTGCTCTTTTGGGTCCAGGGCCACTTTAATTCAATAGGCAATCACCTAATCAGCTCTCTATGTAATACCAGCCTAAGGTGTTTTGCAAGTGCTAACATGATTCATTACATGATGCTTTGCCTTCTAGGTCATTATAATTATCTAGCTTTGGCCAAAGTTAGCACTTTGATTTAAAACTGTGGGACTAGGCATTCAATAGCCAAGCTCCTTGTGAAAAGTCTGTAGGGTGAGCCAGCCTAATGAGAGATAATAGTAATTCATCAACCAGTGTCGTGTGCCTAAAGAATCTTTACAGCTCTGCTTTCAGGGAGCACTGACCTTAAAACAAATCTCTGGAATAGCATTGATCTTTGTTCATAAAATCAATTGTTCAACAAGTGTTAATTGAGCTGCTAATATGTACTGTTTCATGCTGGCGAGCAAAGGAAACTCACGCCTCCTTTTATGTAGTTTGCATTCTAGTTAATCTCTCAGAAAAAAAGTAGAAATCTTAATTATAACCACACTTTAATAATTTGATGCCCTTAAGTCAAGTGAAATGATAATATTATGTTATTATAAACTCTGTTAAGGTCAAGAACTCGTTTGAATTTTTGTTGTTACCTAAAGCATATAAACATTATAGTTACATAGCAGGCATTCAATAAATATTTGTTAAATGCACAAATATTTCCAAGTGCCAAATTATTGTGAATGAGTTTTTTTAAAAAATCCCCACCTGAGGATATGCCTATTGATTTTAATAGAGAGAGGAAGGGAGAAACAGAGAAAGGGAGGGAGAGGGAGAGCTGGATGTAGGTGGGTGGAGAGAGGGAGGGAGGGAGGGGGGAGAGAGAGAGAGAGAGAGATCAGTTGGTTGTCTCCTGCACATGCCCTGACTACGGATCAAACCTGTGACCTTGTGATGTATGGGACGATGCTTCAACCAAATGAATCATGCAGCCAAGGTTGAATGATATTTTTACATTATAATCTGCTCTACAAATGAAGATGTTTTGTTATGGTTTAACGACATAATGGCTTAATGGTCAATCTACCTATTTAAAATATTCTGTCAATTTGGATGATGGATAAAACATCTGCTGTAATAATTTGACTGATCAAATGTTCAAAGATCAGTTAATTGGAGTCTATTTTTCAAATATAATCCTTAGACTGGCATTTTATTAACAGTGTTTGATTTTTAATAATTAAATATTGGTTTGTTATCCCTTAAGTAACTATTAGAATACCCTTTTGCCATAATGTAAAACAATCTTAGGAACATCTAATAACATAAAACATATTGAAAACTCCACTGTTCCCTTACAAATATTCTATAAAGTCATCACCCATTAAAAATAATACCAAACATTTCACAAACAGTTTTGGTGATTGTAGTCTGTTATTCATTTCTAAGTTTTTCTTAACAAGTTATTAATGAGATAGACAGAAAGTGCAGACCGCCCCTGACTGCAGTCCCTTTCAGGTTAGAGCAAGCAAATTTAAGTCAGACGGTGGTGTTAGAGCACCACTCTGCTTTTCTCTGCATCCCTACGATGCACACCACATTCTCTGTTTCTATATGCTATGTTTTTTGGCTCAAGGAAAAAAAAAAGAGTTAACTGAAGGCAATTTAATATCACAGATGCTGCTCTGTTCTGCACTTGTGCGTGCACTCACCATGGAGAGTCTGGACGGGGACGTCTTCTCTGACTCTTCCCCTGACTGACGGCCTCTTCAACCTCCTTCGTGGTCCCTTCCCACACTTTTCCCTTTCTCCCTCCAACACAGGCTCAGATAGCTTTTGCCTAAGAATTTTATGGTCATATTCAAATGATTTTGGATTGTTTTCCAAGCTTGAGAGATGATGTTGGAATGCAGATACCATTTATTATTGGACATCTGTCTTTCACTGCATATCTTTCAAAGTAGAAATCTTGTTTCGTGGAGAAACCAATATAACAATGAAAAACAAGACCTAGAGATGAAATAGGAAGACCCTTCCAGAACAAAACAGATTTACAAATGCTGCAACTTTTTGTTGAGCACGTTTCAAAAGAAGCTTTTGCAGCCTTGAAAGGCTGGGAAGTAAATAAAGTCAGTCTATTGGACATAGTTGGTTTGCATGCACATGGGCTAGTGTGTCGAATTTTAGGGAGGGAAAGAAAAAATGAACAGAAAACAAATGACAGTGGAGAAATATTTCTACATGCATCCACTTGTCTTTGCTGCCCTCTAAAAGGTCAAGTATAACAGTAAAGATCCCGGTGAAGTAGTTCATTTTGTGAGGTGAGTTTTTTATGACGAATGCTCTCCTTGAAATGTACTTCTACTTAGAAACAATTCTTGTGTTGTCCTGGATGTTTCTCCTGTCCAGACTTCTTTCTCAGCATATATTTATTCAGTATGTTCAATGACTTCTCCACCTTTTGAGTACGTGCTCTGAAATTTGGAATGTTCATACCACTCGGTTGCAATTTGCTCTCATATACTTAGATACAAATCTACCTGGGAATCCAAATGATGCGCTAAAATACTTTCAATTGAAAATGAATCTGACTTCTCCTTTGGTGGTGAGCATTTATTCTGTTTTCCTGGCAGTTTCTGTCTTCTTTCTTTTCTTTCTCTCATTGCACATGTTGCTCCTTTTGAAAAATGAATGTTTGCCAAATCTAGTCTGAGTTGGAAGGGAAGGTAGGGGGTGGGTGGATACTAAAAATTCTGACCAAGATTATTAACAACTGATTTCCAATATAGAGGTAGGCTATGTGCCTGGTTAAGCAATTAAATTACAATTACACTGGTTGATACACAGCATGCTTTGGGAAATGAGTTTTTGAGGCTCATGACCCCTAGACTCAGTTTTATTCTTCACCGGTATCTTAAGGAAAAAAGAAGTACATGTGAAGGATAAGAGTTGTTCCTTACTCCAGTGTGGCCAGTTTTTACTTGTAGCTCTGTGCTGTGTTCTAGAGACATGAGCAAATTTATAACCTTGGTAAGTTATCTTAAAGTATGAAGGAAAAGCGTTGTGTATTTTATCTGGGATGTGTTTTATAAATGCAGAGGAGAAACCTTTCATCTCAAAGTGCTTGTTAGAATTTGCACCAATGACTGAAACAATTCTTCATTTGGTTTGGATATGAAATAAACAACTTCAAGAATTTTAATGGTTTAAACCATTTCTTATTGAAATGGTATTACTTCCCTCCCAAAATGTCCTGCAATTCACAGGATACCGATTTTATAAAGGTGCTCCATTTATGTTGGTATGTGGCTCTGACTACTATGGCATCCTGCGTGGCTATTAATAAATACTTTTCAGTAAGGCAAATATTAAGTTTTAGTGCAGTTAGTTGCGTAAGAAAAAATGGCGTGTACAATAAGATTCTGCAAGCCTTTTCAGTATCTTGCCTTTACCAATAAACTGAAGATTTGTGAGAAATATGGCTTTGATTTAGACACAGGAAATATTTTAAAAGACATTAAGCAAGAAACCGGGTGCTTCAAGGCAGAGTAAAGGAAAAAACATTAAAATTTCATAATCGTTCTAGAATTTGCTTGATAAATCGACACTGGTATCAGAATACTGTTCCAGACAACGAAAGTACTGTGAGCCCTTTCAAAGTTAAGCAAGGGCTTGTAAGGAGAATTATAGCTGCCCAAAAACATTGTAGACTTCCAACTTTGAAAGGCATTAAACATTAAGGATAAACACATACTTTGCTCATTTCCTCGGATTAAGTATGGCATTTTAAAAAGGTGTGCACTTTCCCCATTATACCCATCAAATTTAAAAGGGCAAATTTCAATCTGCATGTAGTGATGAAGAATATTTGACTTGCGTCTGCTTGCATGGGTTAAAACAAATCAAAGTACTGGGTACAGTTAATGGGAAGTACCACCTAATTTTTAAGTCTGTTTGCATTTCAACTGAAAGGACTTAAAAGTTAAGAATTATGACACTACATCTTGGGGTGCTTGTATTTCAACTGTACTGACTTAATGACATAAATATGAATATACTTTCTGCTTAAGTTTTTGATATTTAAAGACCATTAAACCTAGGCTATCTAATTACCATTATTCAATTATTATAACTACTGCTTTGATACTTAAAATATAATTACTGGTGATGAATTTTCTACTGTATTTTATTTGAAAAAGATCTGGCTGTTATTATAAAACAACAAATTAATCTCAATTTACAACTCCTCCTCTTTTTTAAGAAGTAAACTTCAATAACTTATAAAAACCAGAAGTAAACTCAAATATAGAACGGAAACATATCATGTTAATTTAGCCACAACCTGAGACTTAATATAGAAGTGTATTAAATATGCACTATTAAAAGAAAGATCTAAAAGAGTACTATATAAAATTAGTTGCAAAATTTTCAATCTGCTGCTTGGAAATTGGCTTTTTTCCCCTCTAGAATTTATATGCCCCATTCATCACTGTTCTGTGTTAGATGTGTGGCTATAAAATTGCAAAAATAGAGGCTTTTCTGGTAGCAAAAGGGTTAAGTTCTTTTTGCTTTACCAGTTTCAAATTACAATGAGAAGCCTCTTCTTTCCCAGCAGGGTTGTGCTTACATTACTCTTTAGATCTCCCTTGAAGAGGGCTGGTATATTTGTGCCTGCTGGAGGTGGAATTAACAGTGAGAAGGAGAAAGGGATTGAATGGACTTACAGGAAGGTTTTCAAGTAAATACAGGGAAACACATTTACTTGAATAGTACAACCTTGAGTTGTATTTCACACTAAGACGACACAAAAGATGTTAAAGTTATCACCAAGCTGCCGGACAAATATATATTCCAACACCAAGGTGCAGATCAGCATAGATCTGTGATTCAGAAATCAGGATTTGTCTTGGAAAGAGCTTCAGGGTTGAGAAGAACTCAAGAGCAAGTGAAGATAACTCTGGGAACTACAGCTTATCAGAAGATCAACTTCCATTAATTCAAATACCAAAGGCTTGATTATCATAAATTCATATAGGAATGCCTAGGCCATCTGATCAAATAATTGTAAGCGTCTTCTGCTACATCAATGCAGCAAAAACTCTTAACAACTGTGGATAATTGGAAATTTGAGTTTCAGCTTTCTTAGGAATAACTACTCTTGACATACTCCAAAATATTTGAAATAGGACAGGAAAATCAGTGAGAATGTTGTGTTCAGAAATGTCACTGTCATGAAGAATAGGTAAATTTGTTTTTTCTGCTACTGGGAAATTGTACCTCCTAGAAACTTAGATTTTTTTTTTAAAGAGGACAAGAAGGACTAAAAACATCAACTTTGCTTTTGGACAAAAATGCATCTGACTGTATTTTTCTTTAGGGGTATTGTGGGTTTTCTCTGGAGCTGCTGGGTTCTACTAGGTCATGCAAAAGGAGGCTTGGGAGACAATCATGTTCACTCCAGTTTTATTTATAGAAGACTACGGAACCATGAAAGACGGGAAATACAGAGGGAAATTCTCTCTATCTTGGGTTTGCCTCACAGACCCAGGCCATTTTCACCTGGAAAACAAGCTTCCTCTGCACCTCTCTTCATGCTGGACCTATACAATGCTATGGCCAGTGAAGAAAATCCCGAAGAGTCGGAATACTCAGGGAGGGCATCCCTGGCAGGAGAGACCAGAGGAGCAAGAAAGGGGTACCCAGCCTCTCCTAACGGGTATCCTCGTCGCATACAGTTATCTCGAACAACTCCCCTGACCACCCAGAGTCCTCCTCTAGCCAGCCTACATGATACCAACTTTCTGAATGATGCTGACATGGTCATGAGCTTTGTCAACTTAGGTATGTTGTTCATTTCTTTGTTAATCTGTGTTATTACAAGGGGAAGTTTTTCTAATGGTAAAGTAGCTGCCTGGTAGGTGGTCATGTTTGTACAAAGTCATTTTCTATAACTCTCCTCTCCAGCTCCTGTTTCCTTTCTTTCATTGATGCAATGTAAGATTTTGCCTTAGGCAACAAAGCCAAATATATTTTTTATTTTTAATATAAAATGCTAACATTAAACATTTATAGTTGGAGTAGATTTTGGTCTTTTCAGATCTTGTTAAAATATTAACCTTGTTTAATGCATAAATGTATGAGTGAACAGGCAATAGTCTTAAAAAATTTTATGAGGACAGTTATGCTCTGGGCAAAAATAATAATAAAATAATTTTAAAAAGCATTTACAGATGGAAAAGTAAAAGTGGCATTCTGAACTATTTTTTCGTTAGTCATTTAGGAAACATAAAAGAATATATTTATATGCTACTTAAAAGTTCTCATTCATAGGAGGTGACTACTGCAAAAACATGGAAATGGAGTTAACTAAGATCAAATCATATTGTAAAAGATGACTATCAATAGCTTCAAGGGGAGATGCTAAAATTCTCTGAAAGATATTTTAGAAGCAAAGCTTCAATCTGACATTTCTTAACTGAAATGATTAAGATATATCATACCTCTGTGATTTTTTTCAGAAGCAAGAGAAATGTAAATCATGCTAGGATGGTCCTTACCTATACAAAATTTCTTTTCATTTGAGATAAAAATTAATTGAAATTATTTAATTAGTAACATTATTATAGCACATTTTTAAAATTATCTTTTACTCCATGCTAATACTTCCATGGTGGTTTTTTAAAGATTGGCAAACTCAAATAGTAAATTAATGTCTTATAATTTGTCTTGCATTAATATTAACATTTCCCTATTTAAAATTTTACGAGTGTTATAATTTTATTTAAATATTTTAATAGATGATGCAGGGGAAATTTTACTATCTTCAGACATTCAAAATAATAACAATGTAGAATGTATTTATTTTTGAAGACAAAATTTTTCAACAAATTTAATCAACCTGAAATGACGGAGAACATTTTAATGAAAGAACTTTTAGGACTTTGTTTTAAAAATAAAATCTGCTTTGGCTTAAAATTTTCATTTGATTATATACTTAATTAAATACTTCCTCATATACCTCAAAAATATTCTTTGAAAAGTCAGATAGCAGCAACTCCTAATAACACATGATGCTTTTATAATATATGTTACTTAATGTGCTCTGTTCATTTGCTCTCAGCAGTCCTAGCATGAAGGGTAAGGTGCATAATAAATCATATGTTTCATGTTACTAGAGACAAAGCTCTCATTATTAAGTTACAGTAAGTCATCACTGGTTGCCCTAATTAGGTGTCCTGGACACCTTTTCTTGAACGTATAATTAACAGATTTCATTGGGAACTTTCAATCCATTAAAATATAGCTTAATTCTAAATTAGTTTGATTGTTTTTCCTTCTATAAGTAGCATGCAAATGTGGCTTATGATGACATATTTTTACTTTGTAGCAATTTCTAAAGCATATTAAATTATTTAAATCAATTTTAATATTTCAATAGAAAAATTTCAACCTAGTATGTTTTACGTATTTGCAAAATAAATCATTGAAAAAGTCAGTTCAAGTTGTATAAAATCTGACACAGAAGAATGTATTTTATTATACACTTTAAAAAATAATAGCTCATTCATGAATCTGTTATAATAATACATTTTATTATATTTGAATATTTTGATCATTCAGAAATAAAGTATACTTGTTTTTTAGAAAGGAATTAAGTATGATTTTTAAACCTGTATGCCATTACTTTCTATAAATGAACATAGAATAAGAAAACCAAAAACAATAATAAACAATATTATTCAGTGATTTCTAGAACCAATTTTATCATTTAAGAATGATTATATTTTTAAAATCAATGAAATTTTTGTTATTTTGCTTGACTTAAAATAACAAGCTAGTTCATTAACCATAGCATGGAATATAATTATTCATTTTACTCTAGAGAAACAATGGAATATAAACTTCAGAAAATTTTTATTTATTTTTATCATGCTTGAACTGCTGAGTAATGATTTATCCTCAATAGTAACCATGTTGGTGTTTTAAATTTGATAGTCCAACCTAAATGTTCCGTTTCACATTACATTACTGATAAATTGATTCTGATGCTGAGTTTTTCCAGTAGTCTCTAAGGAAAAGGAACCACAATTTTATTTTATTGTCCTCAGACAATGCTTTCTAATATATCCAAAACTTGCAACTTATCAGTACTTAGTAAAAAGTTTTTCTGTATTTCTTCCATAATAAAATAGGTCAAAGCATACTTAGAAAAGGTGACACTGTAATAGCATCATTAACTGTGCTAAGAATTCGAGTGTCCTAATGTAACATTCATAGCAAATATTATCTACAACTTTTTCATGTTCTTAGAAAACTCAAGAGAACTTTATCTTATTTAATTTTTTGAGTGTCTTAAAAGATATGTACATAATGGGGACTTAGGGCAAATGATCAAATTAGTAATAGGTAAGGAATTTGTATTGAGGAAGTCACCTGGATATTTAAATATGTGGAATCTGTTGACATTTCCCATAAGATAAATTATATAAAAGGGAACCAGTGACACCCTTTTTATTAATGCTTGCATGTGTCATTTCAAGTCAAATAATAGATTTTCTATAATACTTGTCATTCAGAAAGTTATTTTTTCCAATGTAAGCTTTGCTCAAGAACAATCAAGCTTAATTTAAACTGATTCCTATTTAACAAAATATCGACTTTTCAAATTTCACATGAGGACAGTTTTTTTTTTGTCCATAAGTGAAAAACAGTTTAGGATTTACTAAATGGAAAAGTAAAATGTAAATAAATTATGTTAGGGTCAATAAAAACAACTAACTATGAAACTAAACATATTATTTTGACCTTTAAATTATTTTAGTGACTTATTTTAAAGAAACAAATATTAATTATTAATTATGTGAACAGAGACTTTCAACTCTAATTTAGTCATTATTGTTAGGCCAACTTTTGTCTCTTTCATAGAATCTAGCTTTTACAGGTTGAACTCTCTGATTTGTCCTGGAGATTATTGACTCTCAGTGGGATTTTGTCTTAGTTAATGCTACAATATTTTGTTAGAAACAAAAATGTATTTCTAAAAGATTTGTTCCTTTTTTAACCATCTCTTTTTAAAAAATGTTGAGTTATAGATCAAATACCTATGCAAATAAAATGAATCACTAGGTAATTTGCCTGCAATATTTAAGTATAACTCCTGTTTATATAAACATAAACATGTAGTGTATTTCTAAGATCTTTTAGTTAGAAACCAATATTAAATTACTTGTTGAAAGTATAATTAAAATAACAATGTTTTAGAGGAATTACAAAAAAACATTAAGTACAGGAAATTTATGTTTATATTATACTTAGTCTACATGTAATTTTCTGATAAAGAAGAGTTTTGGATTTATTAATGGTTTTGACTTACTGCAATACTTCTTAGATTATATTTAAAAAATACATGTTAATTTTCAAAATGGAAAGTATATAAATATAATGTTTAAATTTATTCATTTCATAACAATATATTTAGCATGCTGAGATATGAAATAGAAAAACTGATTTCAAAACTCTAAATTAAACCCTTCTTATCTTACTCCCTCAAATCATTAAACTCTCCTGGTACTAGAAGAAAAAAAATGCTTCTGTATTTGGTTGAAAGATTCGAAAGACATCATTGATATTTATTGTTGTTTTTGGCTGATTCAAGGGCCCAGTGGAGACGACTTTATATACAGATCTGCCTAAAGATGCCTATCTATGTAGTATCTCCAACAGGGTTATTAACACTTGTGTAACATAAACACACCCATAAACACATGCAAGATTTTTTTTTTTTGAGGGAAGAAGAATAGGATGGGACAAAAGATAATCTAAATCCACTAGAGTACATATTCATGTATTATGTCTGGAATCACAAAGGCTAATATGGGGCAAAATATCATTCTTTAAAACTCTTAACTTTTTTATTGAATTTATTGGGGTAACATTGGTGAGGGGGTAAAACTCTCAACTTCTGAAGGGAGAAGTCGTCATGCATGGAGAGCTTTTTCTCTCTTCGTCCACAACCCTTTGCACTACTACAAGGAACCCAAGGGGCCCTTGTTTTCCTCTCGAGCTATTTTGCTGTTCAGTGGTGGGCATGGCTGCAGAGATACTTACCATTGTCATTTAAATAAAAGTGTTTTTGAAAGCTTTAATTGTCACTCACAAATAGCAAGTTTTAAAAGTTCAGTAAGAAGTAAGAGCTGGAAAGAGGAAGGTATGATAATACCCTCTAGCAAGGCTTGGGATGGCCTCACCCACAACCTCCAGTTTCTATCCTTTCATTCCTCCATTTCCTAAAATACTCACCTCCCTCACTCCTCTCCCTTGACCCCTCGCCCCCTTGCTTTGGCCTTTCCTCTTTAGTTCTGTGGTCTCTTTAGCCCCAGGCTCTCTTGGGACCCTTCTTCTTCCTGCTCTCACCCTTCCTGGGGTCTGCCTTTGGTCCTAGTTTCTTCATAGCTGGAGGCTTAGATTAGCTAAAAATCAATTAGTTACAGTGTGATCGTTTAGGTGCAGTGTCCTTTTTTCTCTTTAGTTGAGAAGGAAAAGGTTATGAAGTGCCAATTACAGCCTTCACCCATGGGGAGAAAAGCTCCCCAGGGCACCAGAACTGCTCTGGCTGTTGCCATCCCTTGTGATTGTTGCCTTCACCGTCCCACTCTTCTCGGCCTTCTCACCTCTCCCCAGTGATCCCACTGCCAGAGCTGAATAGTTTTTTTGCCTTCAGTGCTTTATAACATAAACTAAAATTTAAAAGTGGAAATGTAAGGGAAAGTAAAAAAAGGAAAAAAATAAAACATCAAAGAAAAATTACAAAACAAAAGCGCTAATCGAAACTCTGATTCTCTTTTAGTTTATAAAACACTTTTGCTTATATGGTTTTTATTTAATATGTATGTCACTTCTGCGAAGACATTTGGTGTTCTTAAGTTGAGAGGAGATGATGAGAGAGGATAAAGAGATCAAGAGTAACCAGTATGGCACAATGAGAATGAGACAGAGAAATAAACAGAATAGCTTTAAGAGCCCTTGAAAGAAAGAAAATGAACAGAATGAGTCATTAGAGGCTGTCTTCGGGCGTGCAGGTGGAGGGCGTGTTGGGAAATCCTCAGTCCACCTCACACTGACACAGCAGCTAATTCAACATCCCAGCAACATCAGCTCCAGGGGGAAACCCTTTCATCCTTCCACACTCAAATACTGGAGTGGGGAGGGGGGTGGGGGGCTCTCAGTGTCTGTGTACAAGGAGCATACAGACGGGCTACTCACATGTACAGTCATAAATAATGTAGTAGCTCAGCTTGAAAAAACCACAGGTTAAAGGAAGAGGCTTTCCTGACGCACAGAGAAGGGCTGAGATCAGAGGAGCCACTGGCAGGGTCGGCCTGAAACAATGAATCCCTTGTTCCAAGCACTGTTTATGAGTGCTTCTTTGCACCTTAAGTTCATATTTTATTGGCTCAGCTGTGGGGTTTCCCCATTTGCTCATCTCTTAAAATAATATCCTTGGCCAAGATATTCTTTAAAACACACCAGTCAGCCCTGACAACTGGCTCATTTATTTGGTGGGAAAAGAGATCTGTTGTGATTTTGATGTCAGATTGGGTTGTTTAAGATTCAGTTACGGATCTTAACCCTATGACGGTAAGATAAAAATAATAGTGAGTGTATTCACCTGCCCTTGTAGAGATGTTTACAAGAATTCACATAACCACATGGTGACCCTTTCTATGTTGTGTCTAAATGGTTGTGGTAAATCATAATCTACAAAAGTAGAAACACAATCAATTAAAGTGCAGAATGTTTAAAATGAGACAAGAATCATTTATAGATTAGTAAGAAGGATTGGTAGTTGGTTTGGGGAGAAAAGAAAACAACAAACCCTCACTACTAAGGAAAATGCATATCCTCTACTCTGAAAGCAGTGAATTACATAAATATTACATAAAACTTAGAAACCGAGACCTTATATAGTGTCCAATAGTTTGGTGTAAAAATTAAACGAGGGTATGCATTGTTTTATGACATCTAAGACGATGAGGTCTCGTCTTTATCATGATGTGGCCTCTCATTTTTCTTCCCCCAAACAGTGGGGTGTTTGTGCTGGCATTAGAAGAAACAACTGGGTATTTTAAAAGTGAATAAATCTAATTAGATTATCTCTTAGATTTTGTGCTTATTTACCTTCTGCCTGGAAGCAAATAACTTCCTTTTAATTCTTGTTGTCGAACAGCTTTCCTGGAGTTGTTAGGAATAAAGAAAAATGGTTTTAACATGTTATGATTAACAAATATAAATCTCATTTAGACTTAGTTAAGGCTATGTGATGTGTCAAAATCAAAAGATTTGCCAACATTTCTAAATACCTTCAGCTATTTGTATGTTGTCATGACATAAGAAATTCAATATTACTTGTTTTGCACGGATTCTCTGTCCTTACTGTAACTGTGATCAGCCTTTCAGAATCTGAAGTCCACACTACTCAGATGGATTTCAGGTTTAATTTATAATTAAACCCAATGGTTTTCCTCTCTGTGCTTCCATCACAAAGTCGAGTAGCACAGAAGAAGCCAGAACGTCTGAATTGGAATCCCATATGCTCTAATTTCTAGCAGTGTGACCTCTGACAAGTTACCTGAATTTTTTCTGTGCCTCTGGTTTCTTATCTAAAAAGCACCGATAATAATAGTACTTCCTGCATCGAGTGTTGAAAGGATTAAATGAGTTAATGTGCACACAATTTTAAGCACAGTATTGGGAACGGAGTGAGACCTCAATAAAGGGCTGTTATTGTTAGTAGAGCTGCATTTGTGTCCAACATCTGTACCATATTTGCAGGAGTAGCAAAATAATTTGTGAAGTCCAATGCAAAATGAAAATGTGGGGCCCCTTGCTCAAAAAGTATTAAGAATTCCATCCAAAGTGATGGCAGCATAGTAGTAGGCCTAACACGGGGCCTTCAGAGTGCAGGGCTCTGTGTAACTGCACAGGTCGCGTGCCAGGGAAGCCAGCCCTGCATGTTTGATTGCATATTGTTGGGGCAAGAAGCCCGGCCTATTCATCCTTTTTAGTCCCCAGTGGTGTATCAGGGTCCCAGAAGGAAAGAGACACCATGACTAAAATGACTTATTTGTGGAAGTTTTAACTAATGTAATTTTTTAAATGTTGTAGGCAGGGTTTTTGGTTTTTTTTTTTTCCCTTTGACAAAACAGGATAATGCAGCACCTGGAACAGAAGGGCAACCTTCCTTCACCACTCCTGGGCAGGAAACTGAGAGGAGAGCTTTTTCTGGAAGGTAGCTTAGTAGGAACGTGACCTTTCTGAGAGAGATGCTATTTAGCCAACCCCTGGTATGTAGCAGGGAGGGAGACTGAGGAAGAAATCCCTAGACCATAATTCTGTGCCATGTTTTCCATTGGAGAGTGGGTCTTCAGACATTTGGCAAGATGAAGATATTTGGCTGAAGATATTTGGCACAAATACATAAATGAATATTGGCTGTGTAGTCACAAGAGCTCTAGAAACTCTTCAATTTCAGTGCAATTTCAGTGACTCATATGTTAACTTTTGTTCTGGTTCATTTATAAAATTCCAGAGATAATCATAAGTTAATGTGAGGATTTATTCATGAGTTGGTGAAGGAAAGTGGCAAAAATGCACATGGCATGTGAAAAAAAAACATGTTAAATTGTATTGTATATGGATCAGTAATTTCATGGAATATGTTAAAACTATTTTAGAGCAAACTGAACTTTAAAACAAAAACAAAAACCCCGGGAGAAGTAGCACTCTCATATTACAATAAAAACAGTAGATTGCAATTGCCAATCAAAAAACTCAGTACAGAAAGTACTACAGCGTATGCAAATATGTAGAGTAAATACAAAGAGAAGTATATATATTTTTTACTCTTTAGATCTGTTCATTCTCAATCCTGTGTCATTCTTCCTGAAATGACCCATGACTGTCTGTTAAAGGTCTTGGAATTCTGAGTGGAATTATGCGATATTCTCCAAAGTTAATGTTGCAGGCAGAAATAATGTTACGATGAAGTAAATTGAGATTATGATCTGTGTTCTTGCTACCTTTCCTCTGGCAGAGTTCCTGTGATGTCCAGAGGCAGAATTTGATGGAGGAGCAAGTATGTCTGCTATTTAGTTCTCATAAATAACCAACCACTAAGCCTTGAGGCCAGATCCTTAGCCAGGCCTTTTAATCACAGACAGCACTGAATAGAACAGCCCCTTTCCAGTACAGCCCATGTTCCCTTTCAAAGCCACTAAGGATGGTAATTTTAAACTGGTTTTACTTCTGTGATTATCAAAAGCAGAAGAAAAGATCATTCAACTTGGAAACTGTGTAGGCTCTTCTGCAAATAACCTTGATACAGGCACCAAAACCTTACTTAGTGGGGAAGAAGTGAAGGTCATTGTCTAAATAACCTTTATGGTTAATTTTTTTGTATTAAATATTTTTAATTTTTATTTCCAAGTTGCAGTTGCCATATAAAATTATATTAGTTTCAGGTGTACAACATATTGATAAGACATTTATATAACTTATGAAGTACAGGCAATTATCCCAATAAATCTAGTACCCACCTGACATCATACATAATTATTACAGTATTATTGACTATATTCCTTATGCTGTACTTTACAACCCCATGGCAATTTTTTAAGTACCAATTTGTATTTCTAATCCCTTTACCTTTTCCTCCCATCCCCCACCCTCTTCCCATCTGTGGCTAGCAAAGAGTTCTCTGTATCTGTGGGTCTGTTTCTGTTCTGTTTGTTTGTCTTAGACTCCACATATAAGTGAAATCATCTGGCATTTATCTTTCCCGGTCATACTTATTTCACTTAGCATAATACCCTTTAGGTCCATCCACGTTCTTGCAAATAGCAAGATTTCCTTTTTTTTGTGGCTGAATTATATTCCATTGTATATATGCACTGCTTCTTCATCCATTCCTCTGTTGACAGACACTTAGTTGTTTCCATATCTTGCCTAAATAGTGATACAGTAAACATGGATATATGTCTTCAGTTCGTGTTTTGTGTTACTGCAGATAAATACCCAGAAGTGGCGTTGCTGGCCCTTCTTTGTCCCTTGTGACATACAGCCTTTGTTTTAAAGTCTATTTTGTCTGGTGTAAGTCTTGCTACCTCAGCTTTTTTTGTTTGTTTCCATTTTCATGAAATATCTTTTTCCAGTCTGTGCATGTCTTTGATCTGAAGTGAGTCTCTTGTAGGTAGCATGTGTATGGGTCTTGTTTTCTTATCTCTTCAACTGCCCTATAGAAATTCTTTGACGATAGCATTTAAATAATTTACATTTAAGATAACTATTGATAGTGTGTAGCTATTGTCATTTTATTATTTACATTTTTGATTTTATTTTTCTTCTTCTTAAAGAAGTCCCCTTAACATTTCTTGTAATACCTGTTTGGTAGTGATTAACTCTTTAGCTTTTTCTCTTCTGGGAAGCTCCTTATCTGTCCTTTGATCCTAAATGATAGCCTTGTCTTGTGGACTAATCTCGTGTGTAGCTTCTTGCTTTTTATCACTTTGAATGCTCTGTGCCCATCCCTTCTCGCCTCAAAGTTTCTGTTGAGAAGTCAGTTGACACTTGAGGGAGCTCCCTTGTGGGTAAGTAACTGCTTTTCTCTCGCTTGTTTTAAGATTCTCTCTTTGTCTTTAATCTTTGGAATTTTAATTATGGTGTGTCTTGGTGTGGGTCTCTTTGGATTTATCTTGTTTGAAATCTGTGCTTTCTGGACTTGTATGTCTATTTGTTTCCCTAGGTTTAGAAAATTTTGTCATTTTTTTCAAATAGGTTCTCAGTCCCTTGCTCTCTCTTCTCCTGGTACTCCCATTAAATGAATATTTACTTGCTTGCTGTTTTCCTAGGCCCCTGAAACTGTCCTCATTTTTAAAAATTATTTTGCTGCTCTGATTAGATGTTTTCTATTTCCTAATCTTCCAAACTGCTGATATGATCCTCTGCTTTATCTTCTGTACTATTAATTCCCTATAATGTATTCTTCATTATAGTTATTGTATTCTTTGTTTCTGAATTTTTATGGTTTCCATGTTTTTGTTTTGTTTTTTATCCTATTGAAGTTCTCACTAAGTTCCTTGAGCATCCTTATGACTATATTTTGAACTCTGTATCTGGTAGTTTGGTTGCCTCCATTTCACTTAGTTCTTTTTCTGAAGCTTCTCCTCTTCTTTCATTTGGGAACTGTTTCTTTGTTTTCTCATTTTGGCTGCTTCTCTGTGTTTGTTTCTATGTATTTGGTGGGGAAGCTATGTCTCCCAGTCTTGCTAGAGTGGACTGATGTAGTAGGTATCCTGTAAGGTCCAGTGGCATAGCTTCCCATCACTTGAGCTGGGTGTTGAGGTTCATGCTCCATGTGGGCTGTGTGCACACTCCAATTGTAGTAGATCCTTGATTGCTCTTGGCATGTCACTGGGAGGGATTGACAACCTGCTCCCCAGGCCAATAGGCTGGGAGAATCAGCTGTAACTACAGTGGAAGAACTGCTGTATAGGGGCTAACTTCATGGAGCAGGAGTCCCTTCAGTGGGGCTTTGGTGTGTGCCATTCACTTTTTGAGTGTGTTGCTTGTGGAGGTGGTTAAGTGGTGTTTTGATGCGATCTGAATCTGTCCACCAGGTGCACTGGTGCTGGAACCTCCTGGGAAGTACAGGCCAAGGTCAGCTACTCCCTGTGCTCTGCCCAGGGCCACCTGGCATGAGCTGTAGAGTGATCTGCAGATGGCTTCTGGCTTGGAGGTGCCCAGGAGAGGCCAAGCTACAAACCAAGCCTGGCTGTTGCTAGTACTTACTAGCAACAAGTGTACTTACTTTTGAGACAGACCTAAGGCCACTTATGAAGAGGTACAGCATATGAAGAGGCCAGATTGCTGCTTGTCAGAGAGATATTTGGAAAATCCAAAGCATGAGCCAAGAGAGACCATTTTTATAAAAAAGGCTTGAATGGGTCCCCAAGCTGGGTGAGGCAGGGTCTCAAGGAATCACAAGGGTGGGGCAAACAGTGTTAGCTAGGTTAATGGAGATTCAGACCTGATGCCAGACTGCACTTGCAGGGGGAGGGCTCAGCAAAGTGACATCTCTGCTGTCACTTCTTAGAGAAAACTGCTGCTGTAGCTCTCATTCTGAAGCCAGTCAATTGAGTTCCTCTCTACATGCCTCTGACACCTTTCAAGATGCTCCCCCAACACTGGGGCTCAGAGGAACTGTGTCTTAGTAAGTCAATATGAGGGCCTTTGAAGAGGAACCCATGGAACTCTCGGAGCCCTCCATCTCACTCTACTGCGATCCTTGCTGATTTTCACAGTCAAAAGTTATAGGGACTTCTCTTCCTGTCACAGGGTCCCTGGGCTGCGGGTTCTGGTGTGGAGTAGGACCCATGGCTCCTCAGGGGAGATCTTCACAGCAGAGGTATCCCTCCCAATATTTAAACCATCATGATTGGATATAAGACCAGCCCCTTTCACTTCTTTGCCTCTCCTACAAGTCTTAGTGTGGCTTCTTCTGTATATTCTTAGTTACCAGACTTTTATTCAGCTGGATTTCAGGCAATTCTGAATGGTTGTTCTGTAGTTTAATTGTAATTTTGATGTGGTTGTAGAAGATTCTGAGCACCACATTCACCTACACCGTTATCTTGGTTCTATGGTTAATGTTTTATAGGTGTTTTCTTTGCTCAGACATAGAGGGATTTTTTAAAAAATTAATTATAGTCGACATACAACAATATCTTAGTTTCAAGTGTACAGCATAGTGATTTAATATTTTCATACACTATTAATTGATACCACAATCTCTACTTGTTTGTCAGCACATGTTTGTTACAATGTTATTGACCATGTGTAGTATTTTATACATCTCCACAACTCATTTATTTTATAACTGAAAGTTTGTAGCTCTTCATCCCCTCTATTTATTTTACCACGCCCACTTCCTCCCCTCTGGAAACCATCAGTTTGCTCTCTGTATCTCTGTAAGTCTGTTTTTATTATGTGTTTTAATCTCTACATATAAGTGAATTCTACTACGATTGCTTTCTCTGTCTAATTTCCCTTAGAATAACATCCTCTAGGTCCTTCTGTGTTTTGGGGAATGGTAACATTTCATTCATATTAATCTACCAGTGGACACTTAGGTTGCTTCCATGTCATGGCCTTGTAAATAACACTGCAGTGAACATAGAGGCATTTATTTGAATTAGTGTTTTTGATTTATTTAGATAAATACCCATTAGTAGAATTGCTAGACTGTATAGTAGTTCTATTTTTAATTTTTTGAGAAATTTTTGTACTATTTTCCATAGTGACTCTATCCATGTACATTTTCACCAACAATGCACCAGGGGCCCCTTTCTTCATATTCTTGCTAGCACTTGTATTTTGTTGTCTTTTTAGTAATGGCCATTTTGACACATGTGAGGGTGTATCTCCTTATTTTTTTATTGAATTCTTTCCATTACCATTTATCCCTGTTATCTTCCCCACCCCACGCAATCACCACACTGTTGTCCATATCTATGAGTCTGGTTTACTTTTTGCTTGATCCCTCTACCCTTTAGGCACCCCCGTAGCTGACATTCTGCTCTCTATGAGTTTGTCTCTACTTTAGTTGTTAATTCAGTTTGTTCATTAGATTCCACATGTTTGTACAATAATATGGTATTTGGCTTTTTCTGACTAGTTTATTTCACTTAGCATAATGTCCTCCAGGTCCATCCATGCTGTCACAAAGGGTAGACATTTATTTTTTATGGACAAATAGTATTCCATTGTATGAATGTCCCATAGTTGTTTTATCCACTCATCTGCTGATGGGCACTTGGGCTGCTTCCATATTTTGTCAATTGTAAATAATGCTGCAATGAACAAAGGGGTGCTATGTTCTTTTGAATTAGTGTTTTGGTTTTCTTTAGATATATTCCCATAAGTAGGATCACTGGGTTAAAAGCAACCCATGGAATGGGAAAGTATATTTGCTGGTACTTCTGATGGGGAGTTAATATCCAAAATTTTATAAAGAACATATAAAATTCAATACACACACAAACCACCCCCCCCAAACAATCCAATTAAAAAATGGGCCTAGAACCTGAATAGACACTTCTCCAAAAAGGACACACAGATGGCCAGTAGATGTATAAAAAGATGTTCAATGCCACTAATCATCAGAGAAATTCAAATTAAAACTGCAAATGAGATATCACTTCACACCCGTCAGAATGGCTATCGTCAGTAAATCAACAAACAACACCTGCTGGGGAGGATGTGGAGAAAAGGAACCCTTTTTTTGCTGTTGGTGGAAATGCAAATTGGTGTAGCTGCTGTGGGAAACAGTGTGAAGATACCTCAAAAAATTTAATATGAATCTAATTGTTTTGATTTGCATTTACCTAATGATTAGTGACATTGAACATCTTTTCTTGTGCCTTTTGGTCATCTTTATATCTTCTTTTTAAAAAATGTTTACTTAGCCCTAGCCAATGTGGCTCAGTTTGTTGGAGCATCTTCCTACAGCCTGAAGGTTTGCAGGTTTGATTCCCAATCAGGCTGTGGAATAACTGGGTTGAGAGTTCCATCCCTGGTCAGGGTGCGTATGAGAAGGCAACCAATAGCTGTTCCTTCTTGCATTAATGCATACAAGAAGGCAACCAATAGATGCTTCTCTCTCACATTGATGTATCTCTCTCTCTCCCCTTCCTCTCTCTCTGAAAACAATGGAAAAACTGTTCTCAAGTGAGTATAAAAAAATGTCTATTCTGGTTTTCTGCCCATTTTTAAATCAGATTGTTTTTGATGTTAAGTTGTTGAGTTCTTTACATATTTTGATCTACCCCCTTTTTAAATATAATATTTGCAAATATCTTCTCCCATTCAGTAGGTTGCCTTTTCATTTTGTTTCCTTCACTATGCAAAAGCTTTTTAATTTAATGTAGTACCATTTGCTTATTTTTGCTTTTGTTGCCCTTGCCTTAGGAGACACATCTAAAAACAAACAAATGAAAAAGATTGCTAAAGCCAATGTCTAGGAATTTACTGCCTATGTTTTCTTTTAGAAGTTTTATAGTTTTTGGTCTTATATTTAAGTCTTTAATCTATTATGAGTTTATTTTTGTATATGGTGTAGGGAAGTAGTTCAGTTTTATTCTTTTGCATGTAGTTGTCTGGTTTTCCCAGCACCTTTTTATTTAAAGGACTGTCTTTTCCCCATTGTATATTTTTGCCTCCTTTGTTGTAGATTAGTTGGCCATATAAGCATGGGTTTATTTCTGGGATCTCTATTCTGTACTATGAATCTGTGTTTTTGTTATAGTAATTGTAACAGTACCTTACTGTTTCGATTACTATAGCTTTGTAATATATTTTGAAATCAAGTAGTATGATACCTCAAGCTTTCTTCTTCTTTCTCAAAATTGCTTTGACTATTTGAGGTCTTTTGGGTTCCATACAAGTTTTAGGGTTATTTGTTCTAGTTCTGTGAAAAATATCATTGGAATTTTGATAGTAATTTCACTGAATCTGTATATTGTTTGAGGACAGGCGATCATACTCAATAGTGAAAAGCTGACACCTTTTTCTCTAAGATCAGGAATAAGCCAAGAATGCCCACTCTTGCCACTTTTATTCAACATAGCATTGAAAGTCCTAGCCAGAAAATCAGGCAAAAAAAAAAAAAAAGCATCCAAATTGAAAATAAATAAAACTGTCATTATTGCAGATGACATGACACTATATGTAGGAAACCCTACAGACTGCACCAAAAAATCTATTAGAACTAGTAAATAAATTCCGTAAAATCACAGTATATAAAATTAATATACAGAAATCTGTTACATTTCTGTGTCCTATTAATGAACTATCAGAAAGAGAAATTAAGAAAACAATTCCATTTCCAATTGCATACAAAAGAATAAAATATTTAGGAACAAGTTTAAGGAGGTAAAAGATCTGTACACTGAAAACTCTAAAAGGAGGAATTACTTGGTTCTTTAACTATCTCAGTAAGTTTTGAGTGTAAGGTCTTTGGACCTTACTGGAGACATACCAGTTTGAATACCAGCTTTGCATTAACAGCAGCATACTCTCCAACAAATTATTTCACTTTGTTGAAACTGTTTCCTTATCTGTAAGTTAGAGATTATAATAGAGAACTGTAGTTAGGACTTAAGTAAGTTTATAGGCCTTTAAATCTGCAAGAGAAACTGCTCGCTGTATCATTTCCATGGCCACTAAAACTAGTTCTACCAGAGTTGATCCCATGGAGTTCTGATGTTAGAGGAGATCCACACCTAGTCCACCAGACTTTGTCAAATAAATGATTTTGCTAACATTGTGGAACATCATACACATGACTTTTTCTTTATCCAAAAGAAAATGAACCTTGGATTTTGTTGACTGTCTTCAAGTTGGATTGCTGATGGATGATATTTGGGCATCTAGGTGTCCCGGAAGAGGTCAGTCTACAACGGAGCCCTCAGGCGACTGTGGGGCTTCCCGTGAGCACCCGAAGGCAACATTTTCTGTGATGTGCTGCTGAAAGGTGCTATTCATATTACATTTGGTCAGATTCCTAGAACGAACTCATGGTTTTACTTCAGTTCCAGATATTACCAATTCCATTTCCTTGTTTGTAATAGAGAAGGAAACTGACTGCAGGCCAAAGTAATAATATACAATTGGAAAATATTTGGTTGTAAAGACATGGGCACTCTCAAAATGACCCTTTGCATGAAGGGAGAAAAACTGTTGAAGAGTTTTAATACTTATTTTCATAAGCCACCTTGTTTGTTTTTAGTTTTAATTTTTTAAAAGTTGATTTGTGATGAAAATCTTGGTGAATAAACTCCTGAACTTTAAATAGGAGAACCACTCTCTTCAAATAATCATTCAGTCAGAAGCTTTTGGTATTGTGTATAACTCAAATCATGTTTAAATTTATGATTTTCTAATTTGTAGCTATTCTCATTACTATTGATATTATTATTATAATTCTGTTCCTATTTAACACCATTCGACCTTAAGTACTTTGACTTTCCTGACTATTCATTTGGGTTGGGTTTTCTTTTCTTTTTTTATAATGACAGATCTCTTTATTAATTTTATTGATTTGCTTTCTGTTATAATATTTTGAAGCAGGATGAAAATTATAAATTTGATCATGAAAGTCACACAAAAGATCATACATGCGCTGTGGACATCTTGTATCTATAATGTCCATATTGTAAAGCATTGACTTTTGATATTTTATAATATGTTGAGTGGCAATATATGGATTTATTAGTCTCTAATTATTTGACAACATGTTATAAAAGACAAGTCATTAGGATGATCTTTGCTAAATTTTTACTTGTGGTAAGTAAAGTTCATGTGATATGGATTGTAACACATGTATTAACATATTCATATCAACACCTCAGATTTTTATTTTTCTTACTGTTGTGTTAAAACAGTTATTATTCTATAGATATTTACTTTGAGGAAGAATTTATCAGAATTAAGTGAAATATTTTTTTTATGTATATGATAAAGTATACATTTAAAGTATATGACACTGTCAGATATATATAATTTTAAATTATAGTATACTTGTAGCTGTACTAATCAAAGCAACAATAAAAACAATGTGTATAATTCCTGTGCCAGAAATTGGACTAAGTGATTTGAATGCACTATTTAAATTAATTTACATGTCAGTTGTACAGGCAAACATTTTTCAATTCCCATTTTATTGATGTGAAAATCGAGGCTTTATCAGAGGTTAAATAACTTACAAATGCCACCCAAGTGGTAAATGGCAGAGTCAGTCCTGGATCCTTGTTCTGTCTGGATACAGACTGGTTCTTTGCCACTGCTCTTTAACTAGGTAATCCACTCCTGAAAAATAATTTAAAAATGTACAGCTTTAAAATAATTTAATCTTTATTTTAGTCCCCTTACACCGCCCTCCCCCGGCAATCACCACGCTGTGTCCATGTCCATGAGTCCTTTTTCCTTTTTGCTCAATCCCTTCACCCCTAACCTATCCCCCACACTAGTGACTAATACTTTTTGAAAGCATCTTTATGTGCATTATGTGCTTTCATCTATATTATTGCAGTGTTTTGCACTCCAGGAGGAAGATATGATTCCACAATATACATCTGTGGATACTGGAAGTCTGAAAGGTTATTCATTCAGTCACTTGACAAATATAAGCTGATTACCTACCATTGGGCCAGGCACTGTGCGAAAGACTGTGCCTGTTTTACTGCCAAAATTACAGGGCGAGAAGAGCCAGGCCCAGGCCCAGAATCCCCGATTCTTGTGCCAGGATTTTTTTGCTCAATCAATGTCATATACTTTACAGAAATCACTCCACAGTTCCGGCACCAAATAAAATTAAAAGTACTAACAAACACTATAAAGAAAGAATGTGTTCTTTTGTTATTTAAATAACCAGGTAGAATTAAAATTAGCCTCCTGTGTATAGAGAAAATACTTTTTAAACCTCCATCCCTTGAAAGGAAAATTAAAAATCCTGTTACCAGTAAATAGAACCCAAGGAAGCCTTTTAATCCAAAAGACATAGAGCAAAAGTAGAACCAAGCTTCAGCAAATCTTAGGGCCTCTGTCAGAAATTTGCTTGTGTAGCTGTAGGGCCTTAATCACATGGAGGCTCCAGTGATTTTAAAGGAAATATCTAAAAGGAAGTTTTCTGTTGCCTACTGCACATTCCGGAGCCGAAGTGTGGCTTAAACGCTCATTATTTATTTGTGTTGGACTCCGGAAATAAGGGTAAAAGGTCATGCATTTTTCAAAATTAAGTCGTTTGATCTGTCTAAATATTGACCCCTGACCCTTCCTTCCCTCTTCAATTGTGTGCTAACAAGCTTGTGTTCAGGGCTTACTTGGTTGCTGTGCGTACTGAACTGGATGTGAACGCGGGTTATAGTAAGAGTCAAGAGAGACACGTTTTATAGAGTAGAAAATAACAGAGAGTTCCAAGAACTGGTATAAAGACCCCTTTGATGCATTGCTTTGGATTCACTCAGGATATTAGTCAGTAAGCAATTATTGCTTTAAGTTGATTGTTGAGAAAAATCGACCAATATTTTATAACTGCTTTACTTTTTACCAAAGATTTGCTGTGATTGTGAAATGAAAATTGCAGGAAAATGTGGATCTCACTCTCCTGGTTCACCACCACAGTTATTGGTGTTTACCTCTCAATTCCTATTGAGAGAACACCAGATCATCAAAGTGAACTAGTAAAAGTGGAGGAACTTAAGACTTGCAATGATTGCTCTACTGCAAGTTCACTATCTTCCACTGTTAGCATGTATTCAGTGCGTAGGAAGTCCAAGATTGTGCGCTAACAGCATTTCAAGTGCAAATTCTCACCAAATTACCCTATTTTATAGATGAGTGAAGTAAGACCCAGAGATGTTAGCTGATTTCATCTTGTAAGAGGAAAAACTGGATTCAGATTGCAGGCTAGTCACTGCTGTACTGTGGCATCTTTGTAAACGCCATTGGGAAGGTTGTTGTCACTGGGACATTGAACTATTTGTAAAGTTCTGTATATTTTTCCCACATTTCATGTTTTGGATTTGGAATATTTTCACCTCATCAGTAATGCCTTGCATTTCAGGGAAATCTCTCTACCAGTGGATTTACAAATAGTCTTACACCTGGAGTTGAGCTCTTACAGGCCTTCTTCTGAATTAGGGTGCTTTGGCTTTTTGAAGGAGGCAAGTATAATACTCACAAGGCAGAGGAAAAGAAGCACTTGGCAGACACTAAGGGTATTGCATGAAGCCTAACTGTTCATTACTGAGGAATTTGAAGGTGATCTGTGTTGATTTTATCTTAAAAGACTTGGCATGAACAGGAGTAACATTTGGCAAAATAGAAAACAGGAAGCATATCAAAATTGCAAACACGAAAAGGCCTCAAAAACAGTGATTGGAGATTGGAACAAACTAATAGTGAGTTCATTTAGATACTGGAAAACTACCAACCTGTTGGCCAGTATAGAAGGCCACACAAGCAGACAGGGCTGCCCTGCAGTTAAACATGAGTCCTTGCCCTAGCTTTTCTACCCAATCCTAAATGGACCAGTGAATCTCATGAGAAACCTCCTAAAGTGAAGTTTGGACTGCACGACTGTTATAACCTACAAGTTAGAAAATTCCTGCTTCTGCAGATAGGAACTCTGGCAGACAGCCTCTGCTTCATCCTGCTAGTTATGGCTGAAATCCCCTCTGTGTTCAATGTACCCTGAACACTCCACGTCTAATACACATCTCTTGATTTGTAGCAGCTACAGTCCTAATCTCTTGCATGTGTAAAGTGAGTTCCTTTCACATAGCTCACTCTCTGCCCCTCCGCCGCACAAAATAAATATGTTATTTCTGTTCCTTCAGTATCTTATTAATTGAAGGCTAAGGCTTTTGGAAAATTTCTTTTTTTCTCCCAAAAGAAATATTTCTGAGATGGCAATATTTCTTAAAGTAAAATGCTGAAGTACATGAGTACACTTGAGTTGCAGCCCTGCTCTGCTCTCAAAATCAAGCAAGGGGAATTGAAAGAGGTGTTTTGAAAAGCAGGTATTGTTCTTAACATATCAACTTTTATTTAACTGCCTGAGGAGTAAGCTCTGCTTTGAAAAGCAAGCCAAGAGGTAACTGCAGGGTAAAGATAAGCATTTATGATGCCATCCGCTGCTTTTTAAAAGTTCTATTTTTTTTGTCTGTCTTTTCTTCCCCTTAACATGTCCTACACAGTCTACCTGTAGGCCAACTATAATCTCAACACTGAAGAGAGGCGTAAACAATCTCAATAGTGATTTCTAACAATTTAGACTGGCATTTCCTTAGGAAATCAAATGATAAAATGATTGTTTGCCAATAGGCCAGCAATTAAATTTCATGCTGAAGCACATTGCTGAATCATAATTGTTTAAATCTCTCGGGCACTGTCAATCATTTACTCTTTTTACTCAGAATTCTTCGTCAGTATTTCCTAAAGTGTATTTCATTGAAAGTATTTCTACGTCCTTTTAAGAGGTGTTATCTGAAATTTTGTAGTCAAATAAATTTGAATACTGCAGTGGAGCAGTAATTAAATGAGTTTTAATATTTCCAAGACGAGACTGCTCAGTATCTTTATTATACAGATGGGTATTATGAATCTCTGCAAAGAGGAATAGGTTATATGATTTCACATAAACGTTGGACTCTGGGACTCTCCTAAGAGAGCACCACAGGTACCTGGTGTTACAGGAAACTCACTCTGAGAATCATTCTTCCATGTGGACATACTATTTTATAAATGCCATTTGGAAATATTACAAGCAGAGCATGATCTAATTGGTTGACATTGTGGTCTCTTTATATCCAAAATGAAAAAGAAGCAGCAAAAAAGTTTCAATTCCCTTATCTAGAACCAACCATTATTGATTCTTTTATGTATTCCCTTCTATACTTTTAAAATGTACCTTTTTGGGGAGTTTAGCTATGTTTATGCAATGTTGCATCCTTATATTATTTTTTATTTTTCTTTAGTATATGGCTTTTCTCACTTGTTCATCTGCCCTTTGTGAGAACATTTTTAATGAAAATAATATTTCAGCTGAGTAATTCATCATTTTGTTAAACATTCTTTCATTATTGGGCATGTAATTTTCTCAGTTTTCCCTATCATATACTCTATTTCAATGGATATATTTATATACAAGTGTTTTTACAAATTTCTGTCAATTTCCTTGGGATCCATTCTTAGAAAATAAGTCATTGGAGCAAAAGGTATGATTGTTTTCTGAATCTAAAAAGTATTGCTAAAATGTTTTTCACTAAAGTTGTTTTAATTTTTATTTTCTAATAAAATAAAAATTGATTACACCAATGGTGTAATGCTAAGGCTAGATTATAGACTGAAATATAAATTAAATAGGAATATATAGATTCTTTTATTTTTTTAAAGATTTTATTTATTTATCTTTAGAGGGGAAGGGAAGGAGAGAGGGAGAGAAATATCAATGCATGGTTGTCTCTTGTGCGTCCCGTGCTGGGAACTGGCCTGCAACCCAGGCACGTGTCCTGACTGGGAATCGAACCTCGATCCTTTGGTTCTCAGGCCTGCCCTCAATCCACTGAGCTACACCAGCCAGGGTGAATATTTAGATTCCTGATGATCTAAAATTTATCTTTTTTTAGCTTTGTATTTCTTCTGAACTTGATTTTTGTATACATCTATTGGCCATTTTCATTTTCTCTTTGGGAAGTTCTATGTTGATGTTTTTATTCTTTTTTTCTCTTTGCCTTATTTCATTGTTATTATGATTATAAATTCTTTTTGTGACTAGATATTCATAATTATTCACTTATTTTTTTCATTTTTACTTTAATTTTTTACTTTTTTTAACAGCCATGGGAAACCACTTTCAAATATTTAAGAGTTTGGGAAACATACCACCCATATTCCATTTTAGAAAGAAATTCTCAAAAGTCTACTGTATCTGGGTTAAAAATTAAACAGAATGAGAAATTCATAGTCTTCAAGGGGCCACAGTTTGAGAACTAAAATCAACTGAACAAATGGATTTGGTCTAAATAACCTTATGTCCAGATGATCTGAAATTTGATTATAAAATTTGAATTTACACATGACCTAAGAATAATTTGGATGTGATAGGTGTAATAAACAAATATCTCAATTATTATACTACTTAAAGGAGGCATTTCACATTGGAGGGAGGGAATACTAAGTAAATGAGAACATTATTTTTAATTGACTAGCAATTGTTAGTGTTTACCTGCAAGTTACAAACTTTCCAGTTTAGTATCGAGTTTGATTTTTGAGTCTAAGCCTTTTTCACAGAATCCCAAGGTATTTTGGAATCACTTTGGTCACAGAAGTTATATAAATGAGCACTGTGATGTGGAGTAACAACTCACCTCCATCACCATGAGCTCTTCAGCACCTGCTAGGTTGAAAGCTACATGTGAGGTTATGGAAGAGAACTAGGGTATGTCTGCATTTTTGTTTTGGGTAAATGTAATCTGTAAATCTTGGTTTTTCTTTATATGTGTTCATCATTATATCAACCTCTCTTAGCTTTGAAAATTATTGGATCATGCATAACAACTTTCTGAGTTTCAGTGCTATGTCACAGTGTAGCTTTTTTTCATTTAACAATATTTTTTTTTCAGTGTACAAGTCTTCACCATCTTTCATTACATTTATTCCTAGGTATTTAATTCTTTTTGGATGCACAGGGTAGTTTTATAAAAAGACACTTAAGTAAAAGTCAGAAATCCAAATTTTAGTACAGTAGTGTACTAACTACAAAAATAACTCAACTGAAGTGACAATCATAGAATAGATAAATTCAGAATCAAGGAGTGAGATATTTCAGGAACACACAAGCAGAAGAAAGTAGAGGTCAGAATTTTATATTAGTGAGTCTAGAATTTGAGGGAAAATAAATGACACGTAACAGAATAAGTCACTATGATCACGAACTAAAAAAAATTTGACAAAGCTCCAGTACTGCCATCTCTTTGTATGGAAAGTAATAAATCAAAATGCATAAAACAAAAACTGTTAGAAGTCTAAATAAAAAATTGGTAGAAAGAAAAGTATGGTATGAATCTTATAATTAAAGCTGTATAATAGAGCCCACACATGCATATATAAAGTAATGTACTTAAATAATACAATTAATAAAGTCAAATTGGCATATCTCAAGGGTTGTACTTTGAAATATTTTGACATGTATCAAACTGTGTAGAGAATATACTTTTATGAGAGTCTATGGAACATTTAAATACTAAGATGATATATAAATATTTTTTTAATTTTTAAAATTTATTATTTATTTATTTAGTTATTTTTATTGTTGTTCAAGTACAGTTGTCTCCATTTCCTCCCCCCCACTCCCCTCATCCCCCTTGGTTTTGTCCATGTGTCCTTTATAGATGTTCCTGAGAACCCTTGCCCCTCTTCCCCTGATTATCCCCTCCTGCCTCCTCTCTGGTTACTGTCAGTTCTTATACCTATTGATATACAGGTCTTAGGGTATTATAAAAGATATGGTAGTCAACAAGCACATAAAACCACATTCTACATCATCAGTCATTAGGACAATGCTCATAAGAACCACAAATGGATACTACCATCCAACATAAAAATGGCTAACATGGGAAAAGAAAAAAAACCCCAAACCTCCTAACACCTGTGCTAACAAGGCTTCAGAGCTCTCCCAAACTGCTGGCTGGAATGCAGAATGATGTAGCCACTTAGAAAATATCTTGGCAGTTTCTTATAGTATTACATGTACACTTGCCATTGTGACTCAGAAACCTCACTTCTAGGTACTTATACTAGAGAAACGAAATCTGAGGTTCACACAAAAACTGGTACATGAATGTTACAAGAAGGTCTACTGATAATTGACCGAAAGCAGAAAGAACTAGATGTCCTCCAATGGCTGAATGGTTAAACAAACAGTGGCACATCCATCAGTGGAATTCTTAATAATAAAAAGGAGAGAACTACTGAGAGATGCTGGTATATAGGTTAACCTATACTAAAATACATTTTTCTAAGGAAAAAATATTAACCCCAAAAGGCTACATATGGTATAATTTCATTCATAGGAAATTCCATGGAAAGTAAACTCTAGAGATGGGGAACTGTTGAGTATTTGCCAAGGATTAAAGGCACACAAAGGCTGCACGACTAAGGCACTGCAAAATGGTGATGGAAAGCTTTTGTGTCTTGACCACGGTGGTGTCACAAACATCTTCATTTGATCAGAGCCGTAGAACTGCATAATAGCAGTTTTATTTGGAGAGCATGCTACAAAGAGGTAGATCTTTTATATGCTATGCTATATTTACAATTAAATATTCATAAAATAGAGAATAATTATCTTTTCTAAAATAAATCTCTTGACTAAAAAAAGTTCTATGTTTAAGAAACAAGATTTAGCCCTGGCTGGTGTAGCTCAGTAGATTGAGCTCGGGCCTGGGAAGCAAAGGGTCCTGGTTCAATTCCCAGTCAGGGCACATGCCTAGGTTGCAGGCCAGTTCCCAGCATGGGACACAAGAGAGGCAACCATACATTGATATTTCTCTCCCTCCCTCCCTCTCTCCTTCCTTTCCCCTCTAAAGATAAATAAATAAAATCTTAAACAAAAAAAGAAAAGAAACAAGATTTAGAAAATATTGGACATAAAATTTTATCAATTTAAGAATGGTTACCAAAGCTATGCTCTATGTGAAATTAATGCTTTTAGAACTTTCATTAAAAATAATGAAATGAATGCAGATTAATAAATCATGCGTACTATTCAATATGCCTCATTAAATCCCGAAAGGAAAACATACAGAAATAAAAACAAAATTTACTGAATTAGCAAACAAATTGTACAATTAGTTAATCTAAGAGCTGTTAACTGGGAAGACCAAGTAATCAACAAGTTTCAGGGAATCCTTATCAAAATAGAAAAAGATAAATAAAAAGAGAAATGATATATAATTATAAATATATATTTAATATGTTATAGATTAGTACATTAACTCTATGGTAATAAGTTAAAATATTAATGAGATGGCTGAAAAATTAGAAAAATTAGTAGGTAAACAAGTAGTAGTTACTAAAAATTGGCTCAAAACATTATTATTTTTTTAAAGATTTTATTTGATTTATCTTTAGAGGGGAAGGGAGGGAGAGAGGGAGAAAAATATCAATGTATGGTTGCCTCTCATGTGTCCCCTGCTGGGAACTGGCCTGCAACTCAGGCATGTGCCCTGACTGGGAATTGAACCGCAGTTGCTTGGTTAGCAGGCCCATGCTCAATCCACTGAGCTACACTAGCTAGGGCTCAGAACATAATTTTTTAAAAGACTTGGAGATAGGTCATTTTGATGGTAGGGAGTTAAAAATATAAAGAAATAGAAAAGCAAATCCTATATTCACTGTTCCAGAATGCTAAAAATGGCTACATAGTAATTTTTAATTTTTTTAATTTATTGATATTAGAAAGAAAGGGAGGGAGGGAGAGAGAAACAACGATGTGAGATCAGTTGTCTCCCATACTCACTACAACTGGTATTCAAACCCACAACTTAGGTCTGTGCCTGGACCAGTAATCAAACCCATAAACCTGCATAGGAAAACACTCCAACCAATTGAACTACCCAGACAAGGCTACACAGTACTTTCAGTAAATTAGTAAACTTGGATAGAAAAATATGAAAGAGATCTTTTATTGCATGGCAGAAGTCTTAGTTAAATTTATTTGCAAGTAAAAATCAAAATCTTAATTAAAGTATTTGCAAATTGAAATTGAGTAATTTTGAATAGTCATTTATCTTTACCATTGAGTTTGATCATAGTAATGAAAGAATAATTTAGAATCAAGGAATCTATCAAATAAATTACACATTCTTAATTAATGAGTTATCTAGAATATTAGATAATCAGAGTAGTTCATTAGAACACCTCATTCCTCTGTGTCAGATGATTTTCAATAATTGTGAAATAAATTCAGTAGCATAAGATCACAAAGAAAATACAGTAAAAATTTCTTTATTGAATTATATGTATATTCATATTGTATACACATATATACCTATGGATGTCTGTCACTAAATTAAAAAAAATTACAGTATAGTAAGAAAAGAGACACTGGATTAGCATTTTTAAAATATACAGTGCATTTTTTTGAAACAAAGAAAAAAAACACCAATATCAATATATTAGTCAAACATATAAGAAATAATATTAGAGTTTATTTTGAAGACTACAAATCTCTCAATGATTTTATTTAAAATTTTTGTATATTTATGTTTAGTAGTAGCATTGTCATTTTTGTCAATCTATATTGTTACTTAATCAAAAAATAATTTTTATAAGTTTTAATTTCAAGAAGTTATTTTCATGTATAGCCATAGGTATGCAAAATAGTTAAGGAAAGCCTTAAGTAAAATGATAAATTAGTTTGAGATTGATAAAAACAAAATCTCACTTTACCTTTCCAGAAGTTGAAATACTGGCTGCCTGTCTGTGTTTTTCAATTACTTCTAAAGGCTTTCAAGAGTGTTTGTATTTGAAAGTTCTCTGCTAAAATGTCCTTACTAGAAAACATAATAAAATTGTTACATTTAGCAAAAACTCCTGTAGTTCATAATGATTTAGAATGGCTGAAGCTCACTTTGCATGTTATTTCTGTCTCCAAGTGTTGCGATAGTACACATTCCTGCACTTCAACAGTAGGTTAGGTGTAAAAAAAATGGCACCACAGTGATGCAAAGAAAAAATAATGGCTCAAGTTCTTACTCATGTGCATGGAGGTTGACGGTATAACCAGCAAGTTCTCCACATTAACTTCCACATAATGCAATAGTTATTAAAGTATACATAATAAAGTGAGGTAATTTGAAGCTTACATATATATTATGAAAATATAACAGTAACAGTAGCAATTTGTTTTTAATTTATTGATTTGGAGAGAGAAAGAGAGAAACATCGACTTGTCGTTTCACTTATTTATATATTCATTAGTTGATTCTTATTGGTGCCCTGATTGGGAATTGAACCCACAACTTTGGCATATCAGGATGAAGGTCTAACCAGTGGACCTATATTTTTAAAACTTCAATTAACAAAATCTGAGAGGAGGATTTTATCACTGACTCTAGAATTGCTGAGGCATGGGGTTAATAAAAAGCAGAATGGCTTTATAGTTTGTTTTCTTATTGTCAAACCACCTGCTCTTGGTACACAGATGATAGAATTTAATGGAATGTAATAAAATTCAATTCCTGATGCTGTTAGAGGGAGTGGGGCAAGAAAGAGAGAGTGGGAGGGAGGGAGAGAGAGACAATAGGAGGGAGAGAAACAGAGAGAGAGACAGAGAGAGATTTTACTCACCCCGTGAAATCTGTCACATATCTGCAGCACCCATTTTGGCACTAAAGGCCTATCTGTTAAAAAAAGACAAACTAAACAACAAGACCACAACAGCAAAAACAAGTGTGCTGATTACCACCATCAATAATTAACATAGGTCCGGAAATTTACTTGTCTTTCTCTGAGGGGCTTACTTCCCTTAGCATAATGTTCTCCAGGTCCATCCAAGCTGTCCCAAAGGCGAAAATTTTCTTCCTTTTTACAGCTGAATAGTATTCCATTGTGTAAATGTAACTGCTTTATCCATTCATTTACTGATGGACGCTAGAGCTGCTTTAAGAACTTGACTATTGTAAATAACTTTGCAGTGAACATAGGGCTTTGAGTATTCTTTTGATTTGTGAACCACAAAAGCCCCAAACAGCAATCTTGAGAAAGGATAGCAAAGTTGGAGGAATTATGCTACCTAATATCAAACTATACTACAAGGCCATAGTAATCAAAACAGCATGGTACTGGCATAAAAACAGGCATATAGTTCAATGGAACAGAATAGTGAGCCCAGAAAGAAACCCACACCTTTATAGTCAATTAATATTTGACAAAGGAGGCAAAAACGTATAACAGGCTAAAGATAGTCTATTCAATAAACGGTGTTGGGAAAATTGAACAGATATGTACAGATAAATGAACTAGAGCACCTTCTTACACCACACACAATAAACTCAAAATGGATTAAAAGCTTACACATTAGATGCAAAACCATACAAATTTTAGAAGAAAACATAGGCAGTAAAATTTTGGACATTTCTCTTAGCAATCTTTTTTTTCTGATACATCTTTTCAGGCAAGGGAAATAAGAAAAAAATAAACAAATGGAGCTACATCAAACTGAAAACTTTTTGCACAGTAAAGGAAACTATCAACATAACTTTTCACTTAAAGAACTTTACTTGTTCTCTTTGGATATCTGAGTTGCCCAACATTACTACTCTTGCCTTTTGGCGTCATTATTAAGTAAAATAAAGGTTACGTGAACACAAGCACTGAGTTACTGTGACAGTCAATCTGATAACAAACATGGCTTCTAAGTGACTACCAGGCATGTAGACACTATCTGTAGCACTGATAAATAGGACAAAGGCATAATTCATGTCCTCGGCAGGGCAGAGCAAGATGGGTGTGAAATTTCATCAGACTACTTAGAATGGTGTGCAATTTAAAACTTATAAATTGTTTGTTTCTGGAATTCTGTACTTAATATTTTTGGACGACAGTGGACTCTGGGTAACTGAAACTGTGGAAAGCAAAACCACAGATAAGTGGGGACCAATATAGCAAGATATATATCCATAAAACAGGATAGCTCAGAGAGATACTTCCATATAAAATAAGTTACCATCAATGCATAGTTATAAATCATAATGGAAATAATATGTATTAGTTAATTAATTAATATTTATTTTTAACACATAATGTCATTTTAGTTTTAGGGTTAAAACATAATAATGTGATGTATGTATGTATCATAAAATGATCACCATAATACATTTAGTTAACAGCCATCACCACACATAGTTATAAAATTTTTTTGTTGTGATGAGAACTTTTAAAGTCTATTCTCTTAGCAACTTTCAAATATACAACACAGTATTGTTAACTATAGCCATTAAGTTGTACATATTAATGTTGACTTTGATGCACTCCCTGGAGGAAGATGGTCTACTATTAATGAAAATGGGAAAATCTTGGAAAAAATAGCTAGATTTAACTATATCACAAATGAGAAATTAATTTCTCCACCCAAGAAAAGAGGAATAGAATTAGAAGATCAACAATTAACTAGATACAAATTTAGTTAGGATAAATATAAAATATAAATATTGCATATTAAATGTATAATGATTTTCTATAAATTAACATAAGCCTTAAGATTCTGATAGGTTAAAGAGTAGGGAATATAATACAGATTTCTGTTGAGGAATACATAACTGCTTATGCATGTGTTTTAAAAGTGTGTCTCAAAAAATGCCTCAGAAGAAATGAACCAACCTTACAATTAGCTTAATTTGGGGGAACTAAATTTATAGTGATTTAATAATTTTATTCTTTATTTAATATAAGTTCCAAAGTTTTCTGCTTGCCTTTATTCCTTTTTTCTTTTTTATTGAGCACCTATTATTTGTAAAGCAAGATGTTTTTCATAACACGCCTCCTGAATTGGATCAATTTCAATATAGTGTGGGGAGATATATAAGCAAAAGAACTTTCTAAAAATTTTAACAAGAAATTCTTGGTACACACAAAAGTTTATCTTTAATTTTTTTTTGTAATGGGAAGCATAAAATTTTGAGTCAATACCATTTGTTTCTAAATTTACTGAAAAAGAAATGGAAACTTCAATTTCCTTGTAGACTCATAATCTCAAAGTATTTTTGCAATGAATATACTTCTTAAAATTTAACATAATCCAAAATTAAAAGAAGGCTTTTATACTCTTTAAGATGTACTTTCTGTCATTTACAAGGGAAACAGGTAGACTTTTTCATCATATGCTTTCTGTGACATCTGAGCCAAGTAATAATATAATAGCCACAACAAATACTTTTTGTAGTACTTCATTCTTTTAGATGGATTTTAATTTTTTTGCCAAAATCATACATGGACATGTTTTAAATCTTGATATGAAGACTCGTTAAGAAAAAATAAGTACTCTCTATTTTCCAAATTCACAGATTCCTTTAAAGTCCAGTGTCTATGCTGCCCATCCCTCTCTCCAGAAATAATCCAGTAAAATTCCCTAGTGTTGGAAGCCCACTTTTCAGTCCCCTTCTAGAGATACTACCATTCTTTACCTCCATTAAGGAATTGGCTTTGAACCCCCTCCACAGTCTCGGGAAATATGTCTGTTCTCTACTATTTCCCCTCAAAAGTGTTAGCCTATCTCTCTCTTCAATTCTAACAGACTTAGCATAATCCCCTCAATGACATTAAGTTATAGGCCAAAAACGAGCCAGAAAGGGAGTTTACCTACACATAACATCTTTTAAGTCATAAAATACAATCATCCCCAGAAGGAAAAGGTAGCACAAAGACCTTTAGCGGCTTGGAATAGGGAAAGGAAAATTTTTTAAGAGAAGAAAATTAGAAACAGCTTTTCTTTTCCTTATTCTATTAAATTAGTCAAATATGCAAACAAAGCACAACACTAACAGTTCATGCTACTGTGCGCTGTTCTCTAAGAAATATTAAGTGGTATGGGACACAAAACCTCCTTTAAGTTTATAGTTTGTTAGAAAGATCCAAACAAGCTCTTGGCTGGTGTGGCTCGATGGGTTGGAGCATCTCCCTGTAGACAGAAGGGGTATGGGTTTGATCCCCAGTCAGGGCACATATTCACATTGTGTGTATCCTCTTATCCTCATATGAATATATGTATGTATGCATATATGAATATATGTGTGTGCATACATAAGATGGCAGTTACAATGTGATATTTATCTATGTATCAGTTCTTAGTCATTGTTATCATAGTTTTCACCAGTAGACTATAAATCCCATAAGAACAGGGACTGCCAGTTTTGCTCATTGCCGTACACTGTCTTGCACATAGTAGGCTCACAATAAATATTTATTAACTTGGAGAAGGGAAGCACGTAGTGAGGCTAATAATCTCAAATATTTAATTACTTTTACAGAGAGGTGTTATGAGACTTAATCTGGAATAATGCTCACTTATTGGTAGTCACATCAGAGTACAAGACGGGGAAGGAGTCTGTGACAGTCCCAGCTGCCCACACTGAAGTGGTTGCTACAGAGAGTGTTCATTCCGTTACCAAAGATATTCAAACAGCATCCACATCGTTTCTCAGTTAACATTTCGAGGGGATCATGCTCAGACAAGACTAACTTTAAGAGCTGATTTAACTCTACACTCTTTTGTGGCTAACAGAAGAAATAATGACCCCTGAAACATCTTTTGTCACATCTGATACATGACTCATATTTAGAATCACAACATTTTAGAAATAAGAGTTCTTACACAAAATGAAGTTAAAAGTTAGGAAATAATATTATCCCTGCAATGAAACCCTCTGTGGACACCCACAGATTGCAGCATGGAGTCCCAGCCCTTCAGTTATCAACAAATATTTATTGAGGTCCAGATATGTACCAGGCACTCTTTTCAACCCTGGGGTTACATCAGGACATGAGATAAACAAGGACGTTTTTCTCACTGTGATTTCATCCATCATCTTGGAGCTAGCCTTTCATATGTGTATATACATTGACTGTATGAATAGTATGAATATATTAAATTATGAGCAGTGTAGCAATCAGCTAAGGTTTGTGTGTTATTTCTAAATGACAAAGATAGAGACTCAAATGTAGTGACAGGGATGCAGTGTTTTCTTTGTTTAAAAATTTGCATTCTTTTGGTCTTTGAATGATTACAGTGAAGTGCCAGCAACTGGTCAACCAGAACCAGGACTCAGCCGATTTTTTGAAGGATATTTATTCCTGCATTAGGGTGGTCTTCCAGGAAACAGAACAACAAACAGAGCATTTTACAAGCAGTGTTATTGAAATATACACAAAGAACCATTATGGTTAAAAACAGAAACTTTTGGCCTCACAGGGAAGTCTACATGTAGTTTAGGCTACACCAGCAGTTTTGACTAAGAAAAGTAAGTTGGTGTCTTTAAAAATATTTTTATTTTTTAAATAATAACTTAAGAGTTAAAGTGTGTTTGTTGGAATAATTTATCCTTCTAAAGAAAATTAACTGTAATAGAATTAAAAAGCACTCTTCCCTGACGATATTAGTGATCTCTATGAAAAAAGCCATGGGATCGATGTGATTTGCCCTAAAAGTCCTGTTTTGAAATTCTGCAGTGCAGTTTTTATGTTCACAATATTCAGGTATATCACTGATATAATAATTAACATTCTACAGAAAGAAGAACTTTCTGCATCCTTCACAAATTTTAACCCCCTATTGAATGTTCCCATAGGTAACAAAATCCCCAAAACCTAGTTCATAAACCCATTTACCCTTAAAATAAAAATATTATCATATTTTTACATACATTGGTTTTCCCTTAATGCATCTATCTATCTTGTAAGTTAAAGGATGATTGCACTTTTTGTACTGGGAATTTTACAAAGCACCATTTCCCACTTTTATAAATAATATGGCTGATGGCAGTGCACCTCTATCAACCTACAGTTGAGGCTGTTGTATTCTGGGGCGTGTAAATTCTGACTCTTTCCACTGTCCCTATAAATTACTTCATAATAATGATTTTATATTGATGTTTTGAAAACTATGAGGGTTGGTAGGATGCCTTCTCTATGAGTTTCACTTCACGACAGAAAATAGCACGTGACGAATGCTACTGGACATGATAGGAGGCGCTGGGTCATGCGGGCTGGGAGTGAAAGGATGGGATGAGCCCTCTTAGGTTTTATCTTGGGCCTGGAATAGAGGACTGGAGTGCCTCGGTGTATTTTTAGAATGCACTTTAGTTTGAGTTTCAGTTCCACTACTTTCTAGCTGTGCAGACTTGAGTAAGTAAATATCTTGGAACTTCAGATGTCACGTGTATAAAATTGGGACTGTAACTCCCACTGTATGGGATAATTGTGGCTCCATCATGCTGGGGACAAGCCCCCACTCCACAGTCAACCGCCCCCTCGTGGTTACCACCCCCAGCCCAGTAGCAGTGATTTCATCTTGGAATTACCTTTTAACTGTAAATATTTATTCTTGGATGAAAGTCATGAAAATTTAATCTACCTATACAAAATTATAAAATATGAGCTAATGCTTAAATGCAATATAAAATAATAAAAATAAAATACTTTATTTTTAAGTATTGCATATTTAAATATATAAACACTTGGGTCTTCAGTAGATGAAACAATAAGATAGTTGCTCATACCTACTGGGAATGAAAATATTTAAATTTAAGAGACGTGATGTAGGAAACCATTCTGTTCAAAAAATACATTGAATTGAAAGAGCAGACATTCAGGGAAATATGTAAATTAGTGTGAGGATAAATAATAAGAAACTGGGCCATTCACATATCAAAGGAGAAAAAGGATGGTAGTTAAGTGTGTGGATAAAAGGCAAGTTCAATTGAAGACAGGATGCATTCAAAAAACCCCAAAGATCAACTATTGAGGTGGAGAAACTGAGCGACTATTGTAATTTCTCAAATGAGGGTGTAAATAACACTATCATGACCCCTTCAGGTTGTCATCCTTTTCAACTACTTTGGGCAGCATATCTCTGAAATATGTAAAGAGGACCATCCCAAGCAACTACTGTGTACTTTCAGTAATAATATATAAAGTATTAACAAAATAAAAAGTATTCAATCAGTACTGGTATTTCCCTTTCCATTTAATTTACTATTGCCACATGATATTTAAATATACATTGACTCCAGTATAGAGTAGCGAGTAAATCATTCAAAAATTTCAAGACAATGCCTTTGTTCTATTTAAATGTCTCTCTCCATGTTGAATTTTGCTGAATTACTGATATTTCATGTAAGTTCTTGTAAAAATCTTCAATATTATTATGTACTAAGGAATGGCTATTGTACATTTATGGAGGTTCAGTCTGGTAGCATTTCAAAGGTGGTGTGCGGCCTGAGACAGCTCTTCCCTGAGGGATTCTTGTTGCTTTTTCCTGCTGAATGTCAAGGCTCTGTAAATATCCAAATCTGTCTCTAGGGACAGGATGGCTTCCTGAGATTTCCTGTGCCTTAGGACATCGGGGGTGAGGGGTGGGGTCCGGGAAAAGAGGAAATTGGATTTGGTATCCTTCTTCCCAAATACTTCATCCTATGAAAATATGAGAATGAAGAACTAAAATAGCCACCTAAAACTATATTACATGTTTCCCAAGATGACCAGGGGAATCTGATTAAAGCCCAGAGTGGGCATAGCATACTCTCCAAATCACTGGGGGACAGAGCACCGTAACCTCTTTGCTGTATGAGAAGAACCAGTTTCCACTTCCCTGTGTTTCTCTGAAAGACTTCTCATTGTGGTTTTATGATAGTTCAACCTCATATTTTAACCCATGTAAGTATATTGGCTATAATGTAATAGTAACCATCCTCTGTAATGGGGGGTGGGGGAGCCTACTTCCCACCCCCCACTGTACCCAAATCCACACATGCAGATGCTCAGGTCCTCTAGCAACATTTGCACATAACCTGTGCATGCCCTCCCTTATAGTTTAAACCATTTCTAGATTACTTATAAAATCTAACACAATAAAAATGCTATGTGAATAGTGGGGCATAGGGTCAAGGAGAAGAAGCAATTGAATTTGGTGGCCTTCTTCCGAAATACTTTATACTGTACTGTTTAAGGAATAATGACAAGAAAATTGTATGTGTTCAGTACAGACACAACCATCCTAGGCTTAACTACATAGCACATCTCAGCAACAGAGTAATACTTCTTTTTGAATATTCTCAATCCACAGTTGTTGAGTGCAAGATTACAGAGAGCCCACAGTACATTATTGCTAACTCACATAGATTTGTATGATAAGTAAAAAAAATCTTAAAGCTGGTAGGAGACACTCATCTTTACAATAAATGAAGTATTACACATTCACACATTGCATGGAAATCCTTCTACCTTCAGATTATATCACTACCACAAATCATACAGACATAATTTTGTTTCCAGACTTACTCCACAGATCTGTTTTAGGTTTCAGGTGAATTTGCTACAATGAGTTTGTTACTTGCAGATGTCAAGTAATTTGTATGGTAAAATCACATCTTGGAATAAATCATAAAGATCCATATTTATTTCTCATTGTCTCAGCATACCTGATTTGTAGTGCAACTCGAATCTTTGGGCAACTCAAAAATATAAATGTCATTATAGGTGTCAAATGAAGTAGATATGACAGATGCTATTGTGTGCATGTGCAGTGTAAAGATATTAGTCTTGAAATTTGGTGAATGTCCTCTAGGGTTTTTCTGATTTTAGTATGTTTCCAATAACTCGTAGAATAGTATTTGTTTATGATTTTTCATGTGTATGGGACATAATAAATACAACTGACAGTCATGTACATGGTGAATTAAACTGAAGCTATATGATATATACAAGGTGTCCCTTTTTTGCTTTTGAAATGAACTTAAAATGAATTGAACATGTCAGAGTCAATATTTCAAAGTGTACACTTTTAGCTAAACATCTAAAAATATTTAGATGTTTTTTAGAAAATATTTTGGCAAGTGTTAAACAGAATTAATCCTTTTTTCTTGTTTTCTATCTTTATGAAAACATAAGTGCTCCTCTGTAGAGTTTCAAAATTACGTACACCAAGAGCGAAACTGTACATTTCCTAGATTTTGAAATGGTGAGAATCAAATTTTTAGTAAATCATGTAATTTAAAAAATTATTTATAAAATCATTGGTATTCCTTTATTGAATGCCCACTGAATTTTAAAGATCTGCTCTGAGTCTGGAGTTTGGGAAACAATGTGAACTGCTAATTTGTAGAACTCAAAAAATAACCGTCAAACAAGGAGGTGTGTTATAAAAAGGAAATTGCTTCTAGTGAAAAATATGTAACAGTAAAAATGAGTTTATAAATATGTATAACCTGTTGTAGCTATAAAATTATGCAACCTCATGATAAAATATCTTCCCTCGACTAACAGCTTTTATTTTTAATTTTTTTAAAAAACTGCTGTCTTTAGACTGATGTTGAAGAAAAGAAAACTTGACAGTATGTTAATTCAGTTATCACAATCAAAACTGGATTAATGAGGCGTGAGGGCATGATGACAGCAGCACAGTTAAAAGAACCGATGAATTCTAAGTGGCCCATCTCCGAGCTCTGCTCGCTGGTCCTTCTGAATGCAGTATCTTAGTGGGGGGAATGGCGTAATTGAGAAGATACAACAATCAGCCCCCAGGCGGTGGCCGTGTTCACACAAGTACTATAACGCTTTATCCAAAGGACGGTGGGTGAAGATGCCACTGTATCACTTTTTAAATGATTTTAAAAATATGTGTCTTTGCCAGATATTAAGGGTTTACTCAGGGCAGGATTACTAAGAGTAGTATGGGAAAGCTTGTTTATTTTTTCAAAACCTATTTATGAAATGAACTCTATATTTTAAAATGCATTGGATTGGATAGTGTGCCATATAAGTCATTTTGCTTTTTCAGATTCAATAGTTTTTTCTCTGTGAATATCAGATTACTCCACCATATGACAAGAAGAATAATCCTCCATTTTATTGAATAAATAATTATATGAAACTTTGCCTCAAAACTAATACCTAATTTTTGTTGTTATTAGAATTAAAATATTCTCCCAAGGTATTAACAAGTCTATTATTTATTTCTGTTTTTATCTTTTTTGTTTTAGACAGTATTTAACACAGTCTAAATTAGAAAATATGTTAAAATCAAATGAAATAATAATATTAAAGGATCTCTAAGCAAATAGATTACACTGGGAAAATTAGTCAAATTTCATTCCTGTAACTACCATGGTATTAATATCTACTCTAAAACATTTCTAATATTTTATCTATTAATGCATTTTAACAAAATAGTTCAATAGAATAGGACTCTGACATTTGCTCTTCCTGTGGTTTCTGTATATGTAAATATTTGTTAAAACTTTTTCTGAGTTGTATGAAATTACAAAATGCAGTTAAGGACAAGAGATGCTGAACATATTTTTCTTGATAATTATAAATTTACACAGAGGTCTGACAACAAAATCGCCATAAAAGATGTGATCATATAGATGCTTATGTGGAGCAATAACAGGGTAGAGAAATATTTTTTAAAATGATATGAGTGACTTGGAGGAGGTCCAGATCTGGAGAACACCTGTAGGAGTTTTTAAAGCGGTATTTAATGAGATGGCTTAAAGAGATGGGAATGGTTTACCCCAAAGTAAACTACCTACATATCATCATCCATCTATCTATCATCTATCTATCAATCAGTCATCTGTCATCTATCTATACATCTAAATTAGTTGTGAAAGATACAAACAATTCTTTTAAAATGCGTGCTCGTTATACAGTTTTTACCTTACTTTCAAGGCCAAAACTAGCAAAATGTCATCTTACAAATTTGACGAATTTTGCTTATATTTAATTTATTATTTCATTATTAATTTATTATCCACAATATTTCTTCCAAATTTAATTTTTATGCCCTTCAAGTTCAGTATTATACATTTTTATATGATAGTGTGATATAGTATTTAAGTAGATGTATAGACTTCCTAACATTGATGTTTCACACAAGAACGTGAAATGCAAAAGTACAGCTATATGAGTCTGAAACTGATAGTGTTCTCTGGAACTGGTTAGTTGGCATCAGTTTGGAGGGAGGGGGCAGACTAGGTAATCTTGGAGGTCTCCCAGTGATACCTACTCACGTGTTTGGGTGGGGGTTCAGGTCTCTACAGTTTAGGGCCTGTCAACTGGGAGTCTATGCATCCAGGAGACAAAAATTTCATTCTTGCTGCCTTTCACTGAATAACTTGGCTCACTAAGACTTATCGAGTTAGATTTTTTATGCTGACAATGGAACTATTACTTCTAGACCTAAAGCCCTTTAGAGTGATGAAGGAAGGCTTTTGTTTGTTTGTTTTGGCTTTTGAAATAAGCTCTGTAGTCATTGCAAAATGGTTCTATGTATGTGTTTCAGGAATTGGTTAATGTTAACTATGTAATGATAAAAAATTGTTGCAATAATTCAATAACAATCCGTTTTAAGGCTATTTTGAACTTTTGTTATAGATTTTTATATAGTGTTTCATAAAACATATCTTAATTCATTGCATGTCATACTTTAAATTATCAATAAACATCAACTGTAATTCTAATAATTGTTCATTCAGTCTCTAATATTTTTATGAGAATGTTTAGATACTTTAATCAAATTTACGAGTGTGTTCATCTGTTTTGTTTTGTTTTTGTTGGGGAAATGGAGCAGCCTACACTTAAATAAAAAAATGAGATGGTGCTATGATTTCATTGAATATTTAAGAAAGAAAGAAATTTAGTACTTTCTTTGCTAAATCAAAACATATTAAATATATATCAACAGTAGTATACATTGTATGCCTATTCTTCTAAACTGGTACTGTTTAACTTTAAATTCATCTCTCACTTTGGTTTTAAATTTAAATTGAAAACTTTGTAACACTTTTCCTCAAATAGTTTCTGACAGAAAATTCCTTTCTTAGTCCCTTGCCACTGAAGTGTTTCTCATGTATTGCAAATCTGTTCTATCTATTGCCTTTTCTCTGGAACACAATGGAGACTATAGTTGGAATTCTAGAAAGAAAAAAAAAGGGTTAATGGAAATTGGCCGGAATCCAAGCCTCAGACAGAAGGAGATGGAAAATAGAACTATATACCCCTGAGCCCTGAATAATGTAGTTTAGTTTTAAGCACAAAAGTAGTGTCTATAATATGTATTTGGCTCCCCTGTCCCTGTACAACTTCAAATGGAATATTTTGTACAAAATAGGTACTCAGGAAATAATGAATGAAATAAGATTTGCAATTTGAGTTTATTTTTAAGATAGTATATGGTACAAAAGGTAAAAGAGCATTGCTTAACCAAGTCAAAGTTTTTTTGTACTTTGCATTTTAAGTGAGAGACAGGCCTCCTCATTTAGGAAGTTTTGTCTCATCCATGCAATGCCCTTGCTTTTGATGAAATCTTGGGTTTTCTTATCTTTTCATTGTTAGAAATTTGGTTGAATATATTTGGGACAGAGTCTTGCTTCTCATGCAATTGTTTTTTAGATATTATATCAACTATAAGGTGAATATTTCCCTCCAAATGGGATTGTGTCAAAAGACTAAATAGGGACTGCTAGTCACAAGAAAGTGTTTTTAAACTAACCATACCCAGAATTTTGTGCCATTTGTTTGGTATGTTCTGAGTACATATAGAGTCTGTTACTGACATCTCATCTATGCTGTCAACATAAATGTGTTCTTTTATTTTTTAGATAAATCAGAAGGGTATATAAACTATGAGTTTCACTATTTTGGGGGTGGGGATATATTTCCCACGACACCTAGTTATCTGCCACATGCAAAGATTAATGAAATGATAGTTGATTGAATTTTTACAGCCAAAATCTAAAAGAATGGAGACAATCCTGAAAATAGAAACAGGGACTAGCCAAATGTGAATTTTCTTTTGAGACAATTCAGAAACCTACAAAAATAAAGAGGCCCTCTGTGTCACAGACGAGCAGCAAATGCTATTAAACACATGAGTGTGTAGTTTTATTTATCAGTCTAATGCAGATAACATTAATAAGATTAACTTTTACGAAATCCTTCTCTCAGAGTATAGCTAGAGGTGAATGAAAAGCAGGATTCAAGGAGAGAGGAAGAAATGTCTGTTCATGAAATTTAAATTAAAATGGCTGCGGACAGGGAAAACAGTGTGGTGACTGCAGCGGGGAGGGAGTGGGTAGAGGTGGAAGAGGGTATGGTGGGGTAAAGGGCCATGGAAAAAATAAAATAAAATAATATTAAAAATACAATAAAGTAAAAGGAGGACAGACAATTTCATATTTCAAAAAGCAAGACACTGATCACAGATGAAAAAAATGTTCTAACTAACATTGGTTTCACGCTACTTTCCATGATCTTTATTTTTTCCAGAATTAAGTTACCTCAGACAGTAGACGGTTGCAGGCAGGAAGACACTTGGTTCTCTGCTACCTCTTTCCTCTCTGTTCTCCATCTTCTCTGCCTAAAATGGTTGCTAAATAATACATATTCAGTAAGTGTAGCTAAATATCTTTTTCTTCCCTCACAAAATACATATTGTATTAAATCAAATTATGTGCCCTGGCTGGTGTGGCTCAGTGGATTGACCACCGGCATGTAAACCAAAGGGTCACCAGTTCAATTCCCAGTCAGGGCACGTGCCTGGGTCACAGGCCAGCTCCCCAGTAGAGGGCATGCAAGAGGCAACCACACATTGATGTTTCTCTCCTCTCTTTCTCCCTCCTTTTCCCTCTCTCTAAAAACAAATAAATAAAATCTTTAAAAAATAAATAAAATTATGTGCACTTTTATTATGTCATAAATGTTAATAGGTATAATTTTATAATTACTGAGTCTATGAATATTATAAGATTTGTAAATATATATCTAAGCTTCATAAATACATTAGTATTCCATAATTGAATATGGAATATCTTCTGTTGTTTTGAATAAAAGGGAGACACTATACTTCTTATTTCTTTTTAAAAATATCTTACAGGGTTTTTTTTTTTTTTTGTAAATTATACCTCAATAAGTCTGGAAGAAAAAAATCAATTCACAACTCAATAAAAAAGTACAGAAAATGCAGAGACACTTCAACTAATAAGACATACAGCTGGCTAACAAGCCTATGAGAAAGTTATAGCTTTTAATTTATGTTCCATCACTATGATAGTTAATGAGAGATTTTGCTTTATTCTCCTGAGTTTGCTCTCCTGTCTACATGTTCTAAAACATCCCTTGAATTTATCAGATAATGGATAGTAATGAGCTTTATTAATCCCTTATTCTTTTAGATGCATTCTCTTTCTCTTCCAAAAAAGTTCCCTTATACATTTCCATCAATATTGTCAACTCTCTTCTATTTAATAATTATTTACTTTGCTATTTTTAGCTTTAACTGGTTTCCTTCAAAAGCAAAAAAAAAAAAGGCAACTAGCTATAACTGGAAATATGCTTTGAGATGACTTTTGTGTTCACTATGAGTTAAGTGCATTGTCCAGTAGAATGCTTAGTAATGTTCATATGCTTTCAGGGTTATGCCTTTGTGCCTTTGTGAACACACATTGAAGGGTGAGAAAATAAAACAGAGCTTCAAGTGCTATTTTCTGTTTATGTACAGGAGCAATGTACTGTGATCCATGACGATTACTTAAAATGTTCCCTAGTGGAAGATATTTCAAATCATTCTATAATTACTTGTAAGTGAAAAATACAAAGAAAAAGTGAGAAACAGTAAAAATTTTGAATTAGTATATATACTGAGGCAAAGCATAAAGATAAAAGTTCAAAAAGAAATTTAATAGGCTCTTGGAACATTTCTTTTTTTTTTCTTATTCCACTTTTTATTTTTTTTCTTATTTTTTATTTTTATTCTATTATATTGTCTCAATTTTTCCACCTTTGCCCTCCTCCACCCATCCCACCCCCACTCCCACAGTCAATCCCCACACTGTTGCCCATGTCCATGGGTCATTCATACATGTTCTTTGTCTAGTCCCTTCTCCTGCTTTTCACCATTATCCCCCTCCCCACTCCCCTCTGGTCACTGTCAGTCAGTTCCATGTTTTCATGCTGTGGTTCTATTTTGTTTGTTAGTTTATTTTGTTCACTAGATTCCTCTTATAGGTGAGATCATATGATATTTGTCTCTACCGACTGGCTTATTTCACTTAGCATAATATTCTCCAGTTCTATCCACACTCTCACAAAATATAGGAGATTTTTCTTTCTGCAGCATAGTATTCCACTGTGTAAATGTGCCAGTTTTTTGCCCCACTCATCTTCTGATGGGCACATAGGCTGCTCCCAGCACTTGGCTATTGTAAATTGTGCTGCTGTGAACATTGCGGGATATAGGTTCTTTTGAATTGGTGATTACGGATTCTTAGGGTATATCCCCAGCAGCAGAATCACTGGATCAAAAGGCAATTCCATTTTTAGTTTCTTGAGGAAATTCCACAGTGGCTGCACCAGTCTGCAATCCCACCAACAGTGTACTAGGGTTCCCTTTCCTCCACAACCTTGCCAGCACTTGTTTGTTGGTTTATTAATGATGGCCATTCTGACTGCTGTGAGATATCTCATTTTCTCATTATGATTTTAATTTGCATCTCTCTGATGGCTAGTGATGTTGAGCATCTTTTCATATGTCTATGGGCCTTCTGTATGTCCTCCTTGGAGAAGTGACTATTCAGGTTCTTTGCCCATTTTAAAATTGTTTTGTCTTCTGAGTGTGGTATTGGATGAGTTCTTTTTGTAGATTAAACCCTTGTCCAATGTATCATTGGCAAATATGTTCTCTCACATGGGCAATTCCCTTTTCATTTTTAAAAAGATTTTATTTATTTTCTACAGAAAGGGGAAGAGAGGAAGAGAGGGAGAGAAAACATCAATGTGTGGTTGCCTCTTATGCATCCCACACTAGGCACTCAGACCACAACCCAGGCATGTACCCTGACTGGGAATTGAACCGGAGACCCTTTGGTTCACAGACTGGCACTCAATCCACTGAGCAACACTGGCCGACATGGTTCCCTTTTCATGTTGATGATGGTTTTTCTAGAGGCATTGATGTGGTCAGACCTAGATTTGAAACCATGTACTGCAGATTAATATCAGTAGCAACTTGGATGTCATTTTTCTCTACCTCAAGTACATCTTTTATATTTTATCAGATATATTTCACATATAAGAAAATATAAAACCAATTAAATAAGACTAACAGAAAGCACAAAGCTGGATGTTTAAATAAGTGTTTAGGTGCATGCTTCCAGAAGGTGAGCTAAACAGAACTACTAAATGAAATTCTGATTTAGTTTGCTTTACAGTTTTTAAGGACTCCTTTCTGTATTATCCTGGGGAATTTAGGGGTGCTTGAGTGCGGTGGGGCTAGGTATGGCCCAGTCAACTGGAACTTGGTGAGGGATCTTCTCTCTAATGACAGCTTCTCGACTCGCCATAGTCCACAGTCAGCTCTGAGGATGATGGCAAAAAAGAAGGAAAAAAACATTTCTCTGGGAAGAAGTGAGAATTCTTAAATGACCCAAGCGGCAGGGTTCTGAGGAGAGAGCAGGGACTTCATAAATATGTGTCAGGAAAGCTACTTATAGTTGCAAGTCTGATTTGGCCTCACTTAGACTTGTAAAGTTCGAAGGATGGTACAAGATCTTGGTGATGTTAGCCTTAACACAACTTTCTACTGAGTCACGCCACTCCAGTATGGACTGTTTGCCTTCAATGACTGGAGCATAGCTGTCATCGTGAGATCTCCCTTCATAATCACTCTGGGAATTATCTTTGTTTCTCTTGTGCTAAAACTTCTCTTTCCTATACCCATGACTTCAGCTTCTTTCTGGCTTACTTGTTTTGGCAGATAAAATGCTTCAGGAAACTCCTAAAATTTTGGGGAGAATCAAACTTGTGATACCTTTCATGTTTAAAGGTATCTTTATTAAATCTTCATATTTGGATGGATAATTTAGTTGAATATGATATTCTAGGGTAGAAATAATTTTTCCTCATGACTTTGAAGGCAATTGTTGCCTTGTCTTCTAAATTTTAGTGTTCTTTCTGAGATGCCTAAATCCATTTCGATTGCTAATTTCTCCTATATACATGATTTCTATTCTGTCTCTGGAAGCTCATTGAATCTTCTGTTTGTCTACAAAGCAGACATTTTCAATCTTGAAACTTTTGCACTTTGGATTAGTGAACTGAATTCTTTGAGGACTTTCTCTTTTTTTTTTCCTGATCTCTCTTTATGGAATCATTTTTATTAGGGCTTATTTGAAACTAATCCTTCCTTCCTTCCTTCCTTCCTTCCTTCCTTCCTTCCTTCCTTCCTTCCTTCCTTCCTTCCTTCCTTCCTTCCTTCTTTCCTCTTCTATTTTCCATTCCTTTAAGTAATTGCTCTCCTTTTTGGAAAGTTCTCCAAATTAATCTTTCCAACTCAGATTGATTTCAGCTTTATTTCCAAAAGATGTTTTAGCATTGATTTTTTTACAGTATCTTCTTCATGTCCCGTGGGTATAAAAGCTTCTCTTAGCTCTTGAAGGGCATTAGGTAGTTTTTCAGTGTTTTCTCAAAGTTCTTTCAAATGTCTTACTTTAAAAATGCTACTTTTGACTCTATATTTCAAAGTAGAGAATTTTCTCAGATACTTGGTGATCTTTGCTTCTCTTCTCTTATTTAATAGTGTAAAACTGAAAACCTAATTAGCAGTTTTTAACATACAGGTGGAATTTAGTATCATTTTCTCTATAAGATATTCTTGCCTTGCCATTTTTTGAAACTTAGTCTTTCTTCTTGGAATATATATATTTAAAAATGTATTTATCGAATTTGAGAGAGAGAGAAAGAGAGAGATTGATTTGTGTTTCACTTATTTTGCATTCATTGGTTGATTTTTATACAAGCCTGTCCTGGGATCAAACCACAACCTTGGCATATCAGTAAGATGCTCTAAATGACTGAGCTACCTTGCCAAAGCAAAATTCACCTCCTTCTTAAATATCTAATACTTAAACATCCTTTTTTTTCACCCTGTACTTAAACCTGCTTGTTATACTCACTTCTTTGTAAACACATAAGTATCACCAGTCCCTAACCATTTTGAGGTGGCTTAAATAAGGTTAGTACTCAGCTTTTCTTATTGCTGGATTTAATTCTTTATATAATAGTACAAAAATTAGTTGGATGAAGGATTAAATGTAATTAAGAATAAGTCAAAATTTTAGCAACAAAATTGTCAGAAAACACTCTATCTGATAAAATTAGATTGGCTTCTTGAGAGGTTATTACATTTGGCTCTAAAATGAGATCATCTGACTGGGAGCTCAGAATAGTTACTGTTCCAGGTATGTATCTTTAGAAATTTGGAAGCTTTGTATAGTTTGATCTCAAAATCAGGTACAACTCAATGATTCTTAGCTAAATTTTGCTCTGAGTTTTGTGTTTGACATAAAATCCCAATACAAAGGAAAAGCCCAAAGGTACGAAACCAGATCAACCAAAATATGAGACTGTTCATGTGAGTGAATATTCACTGTCCTGAAACCACTAAGGATCCCTTGACTCACTCTAATTACAATGTGGTCCCGTTCACTATTGTGTGATTTCTTTATTGATTTTGACCCCTGTTACATCTTTACTAAATCCAGCACAAATTCCAATTTTAGAAAACATCTTTTAATACAATGTATTGAATCATCTATACATCTATACATCTATACAGTTTAATACATCTAAAGATGTATTAAAACATCTTTTAATCCAATGATTGAATTATTTGAATATGGTGTTATAAAACATGTTAAGCAAGTCAGTGTTATGTATTCCAGTTTCTATCTGTAAATATACAGACTGATGAAATAAATTTTCACTTTCAAGGATGACATTAAAAAAACATACCATATAAAAGTGGTTATAATACACTTCTAAAACAAAAAAGAAACTAACAAAAACAAAACATTTTCTAAGAGAACAACTATTTTTATTTTTCTCATTCTTTTATTGTTGTTCAAGTACAGTTGTCTCAATTTTCCCTCTACCACACCCCTCACGCTACCCATCCCCACCTCCCACCCTGGATCCTACCCACCTTTGGCTTTGTCCATTGGTCCTTTATACACGTTCCTTGATGACACTTCCCCCGTTCGTTCCCCCCATTATCTCTTGCCCCTCCCCTCTGGTTACTGCCAGTTTGTTCTTTATTTCAATGTCTCTAGTTATATTTGGCTTGCCTGTTTGTTTTGATTAGGTTCCACTTATAGGTGAGATCATATGGTATTTTGCCTTTCAAAGCCTGGCTTATTTCACTTAACATAAAGCTCTCTAGATCCATTCATGCTGTTGCAAAGTGTAGGAGCTCCTTCTTTCTTTCTGCTGCATGGTATTCCATTGTGTAAATGTACCATAGTTTTTTGATCCACTCATTTACTGATGGCTTGCTTCCAGCACTTGGCTATTGTAAATTGTGCTGCTGTGAACATTGGGGTGCATATATTCTTTTGAAGAGGGGTTAAAGGAACTGCAGGAAAATGAGAACAGCTATTTTTAATATTTTAGGAAGAAAGCAATTAAAACATAATGAGCATACTACCAAAAATTTTATCTTATATATATTTATTGTGGATGAATAAAGTTCTTGTATTTTATGTAAATAGGGAACAATAAATGAGAATCATAGGAATATCTATATTATATTCTAAAATGTATAAATATTATCTTCCACAGCACATGATTTATTCTGCAAATTATTTTAAATGCAATTCTATTAATAACCATAAAATGAGAATGATGTTATTTAACTTCTTTATTCATTTTTAAAATTTGTTTAAAAATTTTATTTACTTATTCTTAGAGAGAGGGGGAGGAAGAGAGAAAGAGAGGGAGAAGAACATCCATCAGATGCCTCTCACATGTGTGCCCCAAACAGGGACTGGGCCTGCACTCCAGGCATGTGTCCTGACTGGGAATCAAACTGGAGACCTTTTGCTTTGCAGGATGATGCCAAACCAACTGAGCTACACACGTTAAGGAATCTATTACTTTTTGATCCTTTGCCAAGTGTAAGATACATATTTAAGCATCATAAAGATTCTATTAGTCTAACACATGGTTTTAAGTACCAAGACAGCTCATAGAAACTGAAAATAGATATACAAACATTAGAACTTTAAGCTATCAAGTTTTCATTATTTATTTAAATTATTTTCAAAGAAAAAAAATACATCATTACGAATAATAGTATTTTGTCATATGAGCAGGATTCATTTAAGAATAAATGGTCGAGGGTTCTGCTTTTGGCTAAGTTGGATTAATAGGGTCTACATTTACTCTTTTTTCTGAAACAACCCAAATAAAACAAAGCAAAAAGGAACCTGAATCAGACCTCTATTTTTATATTCACGTGTTCCACATACATATCAGACACATACTGTGTGCCAGATGCTGAATTAGGAGCTGACCTGTGCAGGAATCCGCCAAGTAAAAGTGCTGCTGTTGTCAAGCTTAAACTCTAGAGGGGAGATGGAAAGCAAATGATCACTTAGGGAAAAATACAGGCCACCAATAGCCATTTGTGGTTTCTTGCCTAAGCAGAACAGGTAAATCAGCTACCCTTGTATTACTATAGAGTGTATATGTAATATATGCTTATTCACCATTTTATTCCTTTTCTTAAAAACCCATACATCCAAGTAATTGTGTCTCTAATAATGTTACACATCATTAAGTATGACCACATTTCTCTCTGACGTCCTTCCATATTCTAAAATGTATAAATATTATCTTCCACAGCACATGATTTATTCTGCAAATTATTTTAAATGCAATTCTATTAATAACCATAAAATGAGAATGATGTTATTTAACTTCTTTATTCATTTTTAAAATTTGTTTAAAAATTTTATTTACTTATTCTTAGAGAGAGGGGGAGGAAGAGAGAAAGAGAGGGAGAAGAACCAAACCCCACTGATGCAACCCATTTGGTGGAAAGAATATATAGTTTGCTTTTGTTTCAAAATGACAGATTGAACCACAGATTGAACTTCAGTGAACTCTATAAAACTTATACCAATTTAAAATATAAAGCAGTAAATTTGAGACATTTATTTGCTCTGCTACAAAAATCTCATATCTTTTATACTATGGAAACTTAGTCCTAAACCTCCTTCGTTTTTTTCCCCGTAGAGAAATTCCAAACATATTTAACATAAAAGTTTTCTAGTTTTCCTTCCTTTCTATTGAGTATAATTTTAGGGGATAAAATGTTTGTAAAATTCTCTAAAATGAGCATTGAATATACTGAAAATATGCTATGAAAAAATCGTTCTTTAGTATATCATAAAAATATGCAAGCCCTAACTATTTAGGGTGAGTGGCTTCACTTTGACATGATGTGTATAAGGAAAAACAGATTATCTCTAAATTATAAGCAGAGGAAGTGAGAATGGATTTCAGGCTTGGGGAACAGCTATTAAGGGGATAATAGACTTTTGATGTCTGCCTTTTCACAGTAGCACAATAGCTAATTCCTGTGACTCCTGACCTTTCAGTGTCTCCTGAGCAAGTACTAGCATTAATCTAGTGCTTATCTGTCACCCACCACATTTGATAGTCCCCGTCTCTGTTTTCAATTATCAGTCATTAGAGAAGGCACTGAACAATTTCAGAAGAACACTCACAAAACCTTTGACTTGTTTTTGTCAGATAACCACAAACATTCACTGCAGATAAACTATCATTTCTTTATATTCAAGATATAAAGGAAGGTTCTTTGTGTGTATTGATTTATTGTAACCTTTGTCACCTTGAGGTGGTTAAAATGGATTTTTATTTTAACTTATGGAGCGGAAGGATTCACAAAGTCCTTCAGTGAAATCTGGTGAGATTAGTTGACCTCTAGCTGCCAGGAAATCTGTAAAACCCACAGACATTTCCACTAAAGAAAACATGAGAAATAAGTATTTACCAAAAACTGATATCAGACAGTGTGCCTTCACATTGATATGTTACAGGCAAATGCACATTTCTCAAATATTTGTACACAGTGTGATTAAAACACTTTATTAATATACTAAATATATTTTCTCATCATTAGGTAATCCTTTTTTTAAGTTGGTTCTTTTTTTTTAAGATTTTATTTATTTATCTTTAGAGGGGAAGGGAAGGAGAGAGGGAGAGAAACATCAATGTATGGTTGCCTCTCGTGTGTCCCCTGCTGGGAACTGGCCTGCAACCCAGGCATGTGCACTGACTGGGAATCGAACCTCGACCCTTTGGTTCGCAGGCCCGCACTCAATCGACTGAGCTACACCAGCCAGGGCTAGGTAATAATTTTTTATTTTACAAAATTAATCATATATCATCTGTATTCTAAACTAATTCTTGAAATTTAATATTAATATTCAACACACAAAAGTTAAATATTTGTTTTAAATTTCAATGAATAATTTCCTATATAAAATCTCTCTCTATATATATGTCTACTTTTTGTATACATGTATGTGTATTTATATACACATACTTCAGGATGCATTGTTTTCTTCAGGGATAAAAATAACTAAGTGACTTCAGACTCGTTTAAAGAACAGTTGTGTCAGAATAAGCAAATTTGATTGAGCTGATGGGCAATATATAAATATCAAGATATGTGCCCATTTGTCCTCTACCTCGTATATGTTAAATATCTAAACAAGGCATCAAGTAAGTACAATTATTTTCTCTCTCTCCATTGTTGAAGCAATCCAGGCTGAAGATTTTTTTAAACTTCGTATAACAGTTATTTTTCAAAAAGCAATGGCATAAATCCCACTTAATAAACCCATATTTTAGATAAATAAGTTGACAGTTTGATAATCAAAGTGGCTGTGTTTCAGGACAGGTAACAATTTCATATAATTAAACTTTTACTGACTGTTTACTGAACAAAAAGTGCTGTTTGAGGTATGTGCAGAAATACAAAGAAACAACTAAAAAAATGGATATTTCTCTGAAGTATCTCACTCATGGGGTAAATGTAAAGTGGCATAATAATTTTTAAGGCAGGTGGAAATGATTAATATGATAGCTATGTTCTCAGAGATCTTTCTATGTTCCAGAGCCTATGTGAAGAATCTCTGTCTCAAGTATCATGCAACCTTTATAGCACACTGTGAAGTAGGGTTTTTATCTGCCTTAATTTTAAAGATGGATAAACACATAGGGAAGAGTATGTTTCCTAGTATCACACTCATTATTAAGTTAGAGAACTAAGATTGAATTCAAGTGTTTCTCACTTCAGAGCTGGGACTTTTAACTGTGGTACATATCATCTCCATTGCCAAAAGGAGACACAGAAAAAGTGCTATTGGGATCCCAGCAGGAAAATTAATTTGGATAGAAATAGTCAAAGGCGTGTTTGTGGGAGTAGAACTGGAAATATTAAGTAGAGGTTGAATTTGGATCTCTGAAAATCAGAAAAACATTTTAGTTACTGGAAAGGATGAACAAAATGATGAAGTTAGGTAAGGGAGATGATTATTGAAGGATCATTAATTTCTTCAACTTTCTTTCCTAACTATTTGAATGTTGACGGTGTGCTTGCTTGTGTTAGTTGATAATGGTGAAACAAAAGTTCCTGTCGTTAATTACTATAGTATGCATCAATGGGATGGGAATATTGGAAAATACTGATCAATTCCCAGACAACTCTTACTATTCCTCACATTCCACCCTGACCCCATAGACTCCATAATGTGCATTAACAATAAACTATTTGTTTTTTATTACTTTGGCCATAAGCTATCACTTCTCCTTGTACCTGTATGAACTCTTTTCTGTACTCAGCATACTTCTTTAAGACCAAACTCCAAATGATTTTCTTTGAAGTCCCCTCCTGCTTACTGTTTTGTTCCATTTTATTCTGCTTTATGTTACACATATCCCTCATGAGCCTCACCACAGTTATATCATAACCGTATTTTTCCATGTCTGTTATTTTTTATTCTGAACTCCTATCTCTTTGCTTCTTATATCTCCTTAATTATAAGGTTGGGACCAGTTAGCCAATAAATATTCTGGGATGGAACAAATGAGGAAGTAGAGTAGCTATTTTCAGGATGATCAAGATGAGTGGGAAAGAGAAAGGCAGCCTCCTGACAGACGGGGGACAGACTGAACCTGTCAGCTAGGACTCGGAGTTGCTAGGAGATGGCTCAGCCCTCACAGTTCTGTTGGGGAGCATACTGGACAAGACTGTTCTGAGACCATAAGGGAGGAAGCCAAAAAGAGGATCATTTCACAGTCATATCTGAGCACAGATTAAAAACAAGACCATTGTTCATATCTTGAAAATGACCCTTGTTAAAATGAGTGACTGCTGCTTCCTTGCCAATTTTACTTCTTTATTCTACTTCTCTTCCTCCAAAATCCTAGAAAAACTCATTAAAATACCAAATGTTACCTTTGCTTCCTGAGGGCACCCAGTTCCAGAGCAAACCCGTGCGTGCTGCTTTGAATTGTTGCCTAAATCACTCTACACAATCCCAGTGACAGCTTCTACCAAGGATCTTTATGGTGTCTGTCCCATGACATATGTTGAAACAAGCCAATAAACCCAACTGTGTTCTTCTATGTAGGTATATTTCTAGTGCTCTATTTTCTGGGGTATTGACATAATGGAGAGAGAGAGAATGAACACACAGGAGAAAAATTGCTAAGAATGAGCACAGGAAATTGGGAGAAAGGCTCAAGTGGAAATACTGGCCTTGGAATAAAAGAAAAAACTTTTACGCTGAGACCAAAGTAACAGTCATTAATAGTTGAAATTCTGGGGCAATGAACATTAACTTTGGAGTCATAAAACTGAGATACTATTCCTGGCTTTGTATTCAATAGTTAACTCAGTTTTTGACATTGAGGAAGTTAATTTATCTGTACCGTGGAGAAGAAAATGGAGGCTCTATCTATTGCATCAAATAAGGAGAAGAAACATTTGAAATATATTAATTTTATGAAATCAACAATTTATTATTCATTATTACCTTAATAATCAAATATATCAATTTTCTTTTTTTTCATTATCTAAACGTTTTTTACTGATGTTTGAATACAGTTGTCTCTATTTTCCCACCACTTTCCCCCACCCTACCTATGCCCACCTCCCACCCTCAATCCCACCCACCTTGGCTCTGTCCATGGGTCCCTCACTCATGTTCATTTACTTCCTTTTCTCTTCTTTCCTATTTTCCCTCTCTCCTCCCCTCTGTTTACTGTCAGTTTCTTGTGGGATTTCAGTCTCTGGCTGTATTTTGCTTGCTAGTTTGTTTTGTTAATTAGGTTCTACTTATAAGTGAGATCATATGGTATTTGTCTTTCACTGCCTGGCTTACTTCACTTAGCATAATGCTTTCCAGTTCCATCTATGTTGTTGTGAAGGGTAGGAGCTCCTTCTTTCTTTCTGCTGTGTAGTATTCCATTTCATCAATGTACCATAGTTTATTGATCCACTCATTTACCAATGGGCACCTTGGCTGTTGTAAATAATGCTGCTATGAACATTGGTGTGCATAGGTTCTTTTGAATTAGTGTTTCAGGATCCTTAGGGTATAAACCTAACAGTGGGATTGCTGGGTCAAAAGGCAGTTCTATCTTCAGTTTCTTGAGGTAATTCCACATGGTTTTCTACAGTGGCTGCACCAGTCTGCATTCCCACTGACAGTGTACTAGGGTTCTCTTTTCTCCACAACCCTCCCAGCACTTGTTTGTTGATTTATGATGGCCATTCTGACCTGTGTGAAGTGGTATCTCATTGTGGTTTCAATTTGCCTCTCTCTGATAGCTAGTGACTGAGCACCCTTTCACATGTCTTTGGGCCCTCTGTATGTCCTCCGTGGAGAAGTGTCTGTTCATGTCCTTTGCCCATTTGTTAATTGGGTTGTTTGTCTTCCTGGTGTGGAGTCATGTGAGTCTTTTATATATTTTGGAGATCAACCCTTGTGCTGGATATCATTGGCAAATAATATTTTTCCATATAGTTGGTCCCCTTTTCATTTTGATGATTTCTTTAGCTCTGTGCAGAAACTTTTTATTTTGATGAAGTCCCACTTGTTTATTCTTTCCTTTATGTCCCTTGATCTAGGGGACATATCAGTGAAAATATTGCTGCAGGGAATATCTGAGATTTTCCTGTCTATCTTCTCCTCTAGGACTTTTATGGTATCACAACTTATATTTAAGTCTTTTATCAATGTTGATTTTATTTTTGTATATGGTATAAGTTGGTGGTCGAGTTTCATTTTTTTGCATGTAGCCATCCAGATCTCCTAACACCATTTGTTGAAGAGACTATTTTGACTCCATTTTATGTTTCTTTTTCCTTTGTCAAATATTAATGGACCATAGAGACATGGGTTTATTTCTGGGCTCTCTATTCTGTTCCATTGATCTATGTGTTTGTTCTTATACCCAAAGCAATTTATAGGTTCAATGCAATCCCTATTAAAATACCAATGACATATTTCACAGATATAGATCAAACACTTCAAAAATTTATATGGAACCATAAATGACCCTGAATAGCTGCGTCAATTCTGAGAAAGAAGAACAGAGTAGGTGGGATTACCATACCTGCCATCAAACTCTATTACAAGGCCATGGTAACCAAAACAGTCTGGTACTGGCATAAATATATCCATTTTCATACCAACATTTGATATGAATAGCTGCTAGTTTTACAGTATTCTAAATAACCATTGAGGGCTGATTGCTGAGACCATCCAGTCTAAGGAAATAGACCATGAGACATCTTCATCCCAATTATTCCAAAGCTCTCTTAATATAAGACTTTATTCCTTGTGTGTCCAAATTGGCTATATTTTTTAAAGCAAAATAATAAAAAATATCAGATCATTAATTACATTTTTAAATTTCAAAGTTATATGCATAAATTTTAATTTTTCTTTAAAAAATTAATGTTTATCCTATTGCAGCATTTAAATTATTTAACCATCTCACCTTTCTTTTGAGACTTTCCTTCTTTGTAAACTATATTCATGAACCATTTATAAGTATAAGTAAGAGTGTTTTAACTCTTTTAACATTTGAAAGTACATTGAAACTGTTCTTTGAAACAAAACATGTAGGGGGACAATTTTCTCCATTCTAGGTCATACTTTGTTGTGGTGTTAAGAGGCTGTTAGGGTTTCTGGAATCTGGAGTTTACCACACTCTCTGGAATGGTTATCCATTCAAAGAAACACATAATGCACATTTACTGACCAATGAATAGGTCTTTATGGGTCCAAGTTTATGTTTCTCAGTGGATTAGTGGGTGAGGATGTTTTGTGAAGTGACACATTTTGATAGACATACGATATATTTGCTTTTTTCTTTTATTTTAAAATGCAACAGAGGTAAGTAATAATTCTATGAATAATCTCTTAATGATTTTCTGCACTCAGCAGCAAACAGTGATGTGTATTCTTTCAACAGCTGGCTAGGCTCCTGGGAGAATGCTATCTTTGCCTTTCAGCTACTGATTCTATTTGTGTCTTCCAAGTTACAGCCCTTGTGTGGGAGATTAAGATTGATTGTCCGTGAATGCATCTCCTTAAAAATGTAGATAAATCACTAAAGAGATAAAACTGCAGTTCTCTATTAATTACTTTTACTCCTCGGATACTGTGGACTTGACAATATATAGTCATGACATTTCTATCCAATTTCTATTAATGATAAAGTCATTCACAGAGGTGTTTGTTTGGAAAAAAGGGAGACTGTAATTAGTCATTAACTTCTGTTAAGTTATATCTCAACAATAAAAGGTTTCAGTGTATGTCTTTAACCACGAGAAGTTTAATCTTTGCAGAACTTTGGCAATTTAGAGCACTTAGAATGCAGTTTGATGCTTATATAACAGGAATCCTGTGTCTTTTCACTATCAGCCCATTAATCAGGGAATGTGAATCCTTTGATTCATATTTTATCTCTTGAATGCTTTGATGTTGCCACTCTTTAAACCAAGCTATAATAAATTCATTCTCTGGTTATATCAGTGGATGTGAGCTTTCAGTTGTTTTAGGTAGTTCACATAGATGGAAAATTTTGGTATACATAAAAACCAGCTTCCTCGAAGCAGAAGTAAAGTATATTTACCACCATCACTATAACTGTGTTTTGAGTAGTGAGCTGTATACATGTTGCTGAATTTTTGATGGTTTATTTTCAGTGAGGTTAGGTGTGTGTATATGTAGTAAAGCAAATCTTTTAAATATGTGTAGAGAGCACTCTTAGCAACCATCAGCTCAAAAAAAAAAACCCAACCCTATGTTGATGAACTTATTTTAATAGTTGTATTCACTGGAGTATACTTAACAATCTTCAAAATAAGCATGTACCATAAATGACAATGGGAGAAGAGCATGTGGCATTAAGTGCAATGTATGCGTGACTGCTTGGCAAAATAGAGCCTTTTGATCTTGTTAGATATGCAAGCAGACAGAAAACAGCAGTCTGGGCAGGTCACTGTGTTACTCTTCAAACACAGTTTTCCTAGATGAATTTACTGATCCAATATGGGTGTTGTAAATCTAGTTATACTTGTTCCTAAATTCTCTTTTGCACTTCATATGAGGAAAATGGTGTCTGTGACAAACAAATGGTCTCCACTGGAGAAAAGTGATAACCTTCTGATCTTACTATGTTTTAACACTTGTCATTCTGTCTCCTTGACAAGTCTGGGTTGTGACTTGAATGAGCTCACCCTCCTGCTATTTTTATTTTATTTGTTTTTTATCCTTTGTCCAGTAATTAAGAGAGTCTTTTCTACTACCAAATACTAATGTAATTATGATTTTTATGGAATCTTGCATATTTTAATCTGGTAATTTCATTAGAAATGATAATAAAGATTTTTTAGGATACTCATGGTATTTAGGTGATATAATGTGTAAATTAAATAGTGAATTGAATGAATCAAATATTTAACACGATGTGATTAAAAACCAGAATAATATACATATACATGTTTTCATCTTTATCCCTTGTCTTTTAAGCTTTCCAAGTCACTTACAATTGCAGTGGGTAATAGCACACTGTAATATGCATGTATGAGAAAGAGTATGCTTAATATTGACCAAAATCATTACCATATAGACAGGGCATGGGTATCTCCTATAAAAAGTGGACATTTAGGGAATATGAAATGTGTGTGTATATTCCTTTTCATCTGTTATGGAAGTGTTGTTTTTGGTAGTGAGTATGTTAGAAAAAAGATTGGAACATGAAGGGATCCAGATGTGAGTTACAATTATTTTAAAATATGGTTGTAGTAAAAGGATGACCTCCCATATGAGTATAAATATTTGATAATATTCATTGTTTATTAATACAATCATTTGTTTATTCATTTTCTTATATAAGATATAGAATCAATATGAAATAAGGGAATATAACACAACATTTGCTAGGATTGATTTGGAAGAAGTGAGTTCTAGAAGGATGAGCTGAATTCAGAAAGTATGGCATCCATAGAGTAGGAGCATCTTAGAGGAGAATCAAAGTATTGAAAGAAGACCAATTTCCCTGAGTGATAATTAGGTAAAGCAAACAAACCGTGGGAGGGCGGGCTCTGCCCACAGAGCCCCCTCCCCCAGGTGCCACAGATGAAAATAATGCTATCAAGACATGATCTGCTTAGGGACAAAAGGTGGCTGACCTCTCAAAGGAGAAGGGCCATGAGTCCTTACCTCAAATGGTATTTATTAGGTTCATAACACACAGGGATACAGGTAAAGCTCATCAATCAATGTTAGGTGGCAAGAATCAAACAACAGAAATCTGAGGGCTTAATCTGAGTCAGTGTCTGTTAGGTAAGGGGGTTGCAAAAAACTTTAGGAGACATACTCATTTCCTGTCTGCACCCTTATCATATGAATGAAGCACTCTTAGCAAAGCAGGCCTCACAGGACTTTATGAATTCTTTCTTATGCTCAATCACCTCGGAACCAGCTCTAGCTGGTAGAGGGCTGCACCCCCTCCCAGTCATGGATTCAGGCTTAAGTGGATTAGAGCCAAGAAGTGCTTCTCCCAGACAGAAAGGGGACTTGGGCTATGTCAAAATAGCCGGGGGGGGATGAGGGTCTTTTGCCCCCATTTTGCTGCAGCCCCCCTGAATCCTTCCTTGATGGCCTCCCATATGATCGTGTCTGGCTTGGGTTGCCCCTCCTCTGAGGGGTCACACCCATCATGGACTAACCAAGCAAGCATTGGTGGCCAGAATGGCAGAAGCAGCACTCTTGCCAGGGAGATAAGCTTTGTTTCCTTAGTGGTTCACAGTCCAGAGGTCACTCACTCAGCCTTAGCCAACCGGGGGTGGGGAGGTGGGGGTTACAACTCCTGAAACCAGGCAGAGCAGTTCCCAATAACAAAAAAAACTAAACCCAGGAAGAACAAACAAGCAAAATGCCATGATGTTGAGGGCTAGGGATTTGAAATCTTGACTTTTGGATCAAATCTGTTCTTTCCCAGTAATATATTGTGGTTGCTTAGGCACATTATAGAAATCTATGGACACATGTAACATTGTGTGGATTAAACAAAATATGTTTGAATGAAATAAATGAAAGTTAAATAAATCATTACATCTTTAGTCAATGGGGAATGCAGTGAAGATGATACTAAGTAAAAAGATGGAACCTGATTTTGATCCATTTATATAGTTTTCATTCAGTCAATATTTATTAAAAGACATCTTTGAATTAGGCAATGTATTATGTTACATGTTAACTACATATTGATGATCAGACCCCTTATTCTCTATCTTATTTGCCACATTTTTTGTGTATTGTTGAAAAACATTGCTTAAATATATTAACAATGAACTAGTTTCAAAGTACAGAACAGCAGGATGTCATTATGTAGTTGGTACAGACACTGAACAAAGATTTATAAAGAGCTTTAGAAGACAGACATCTGTTACCACCTCGCTGTCATCACCCAATTTCTCATTCTTAACTCAGGTTATTAATATTTGGTCCTCCCTAGCATTACTCTTTGAGGTAACTGAGATTACCTTGTGAATATTTGTGAGCATCATTAGGAGTGCTAGGCTATATAAATACAGGTTTTATTCCATTACACACTCCAACATGTCCCATGAAATTTACTAGTGAAATTATAATTCAAAGCAGTAGGATATAGGATTTTGAATCACTGGACAAATCTGTACTGCAACTTAATTCTGTGTGGTATACTTAATATAAATTTTTATTAAACTCTTTGAAAATTTGCCCCCTTAAGGGGTTAGGTTAAATAGCCTGGATTATAAAGCTGAAATTTTATAACACTTGAAATTCTAGCTTTCCACTTTACTACACTAACATCTCACAGGGGAGTCCAGAACAGTAGATGACTTTACATAATATGTATTCAAAACTCATCTGCATTTTCCAGGTGCATGCTTTAGATTGGATCCTAACAAACTCATGACTCAGCCCTTATTTCCAGGGCTATAGTTTTTTGGTCTAAATTTCAAATATAAAATAGATTGTTAATGAAAAATGTTACCACTTAGAATTTTGAATATTTACTTTCAAAATAGAGAAAGTATATTTCTGAATGGCTGGTTGGTGTATATACTATAAAGTACGAAACTCCGCAAGCAGAGCTGGGGCAGTGCCACCTTGTCAAACAAATGAACATTTCTGCAGCAAAGCAATAAATATTCATATTAAAGTGGAATAAATAGAAACTTTAAATGACCTTAAATCAGTTAATTTCCAACTTTTCTGCCAAATAAACTTGAAGCCAGACTTTTCATTTTCAGAGCTTTTTGGATTTTGAACTTGTGAATGTGAGGTTTTAGATCTTTATTAAAGTGTAACTACTTCATAAATTGGGACAAAGTAATAAATAGTACATAAGCAGAGGTAGTATATTTGACATTTAAAAACTATAGCCTGGTGGCATTGAATGCTTGGGTTCACACTTTTTGGCAGGGTACTTATTCTTTATACCTCCTCAGTTTCTTCATCTTCAAAGTGAGGATAACGATGGAACCTACCTCATAGGTTGTTATGAAGTGTAATATGTTACTCTTTAAAAGTACTTAGAATAGTGCCTGGCATCTAAATTATTGCTATTTAAAGTTGTTTCATATGAAACATGACTATTGCATAATGTCATCTACTTTACTTAAATTAAGATCAGAAAAGAACGAGTTTAGATCGAATTACATTTAGTTCTCTCTAAACAAAAGTTGTGGCTAGCTTTATAGCTTTATAGTCATACATGTACTTTCAGTTACTAGATACGCAGTTTCTAGGTATTTTCTATCCTTAGCTTTTCCCTCTGAAATGGCTCAGTCAGGAGAACAGACAAATGGAGAGGAAGGGGCCAAGTTCATGGCAGTCTACATTATTACCAGCAGAAGCTTACGCAGAAAAAAGGTTTGAATTATGGACCAAAATAGGATTCTAAAAATAAGGGTATCTTCCTTATTTAAAGAAAAGTTGATAAATAATTTTCCTGGGAATGGACCTCTCTTAGGACTAAGAAAATTATATTTTAAGAAAACGAAACTTCATGGATCATGTGAGGTTGTGTTAAAGTGAGCCACACAGCCCAGTTGCAACATCCTTGCCAAGCCCCATAGGACCAAAGTACTTCAAGATGTAGCTTCTAGTTTTCCCTTTGCTGGCTTAGGTACCAGTGGTGAAGGCGGGGATGAGAACCTCGCTCTCCTAAACCACTGCCTACTCTTCTGGAGAAAGTAAACCAGAGATTATTTTGGATAATGAAAGCAAAGAATTGTGGGGGCCTTTGTCATGAGCTTCCTCTCAGATGTGGAACCCACGTGACACTGGAACCCAGAGCTCCAGCAGCCACCTCACCCACTGTCATTCCTGGAGGGTTGTGACCCATTTCTCTCTTTCTTGATCTTAACCTTTTCTCTAGTTTAGGATCCCAAGTTTCATATATTCACAGTGGTGTTGACATAACTTCAATTAATCTCTTAAAGATATTTTTCTATCTTAATCCAATTTTTGAACTTGGTAAATTTATTTATACAGCATATATTATTTTCTTGAAACCCAGTTTTAGCAATGAAACATGTCATTGGAAAATTTTAAAAGATTATTGTAGGCTGTAATTATGAGACACCTCGCATACTGTGTTTTGCAGTGGATTTTTTTATAATCCTATTCTAAATTAACTACATAATTGAGATTTTGAAAAACTTACTAATACTGAGAAGCTAAACTCCACCGAAGGATATTGCATTACTGAAAATGAACTCTTTGAACAGGTATTTTTGTAAGGAAGTTTTAGTACCCAGTAGATAAAGACTGTATCAAATAATAAACTATTTTACAAAGCCAGATTAATCATATGCTGGACATCTATTCTGCTGAATTCTTCAACAGCCCTTAATATTCCCAAGAGGAACTTTGAGCCAAGATGTAGGTGTAGGTAGACATACTGTGCCTCTTCACACGACCAAAAGAAGGACAACAACAGATTTAAAAACAAAAAAACAACCGGAACTGACAGAAAATCGAACTGTATGGAAGTCCGACACCAAAGAGTTAAAGAAGACACGTTCATCCAGAGCAGTAGGAGGGGCAGAGATGGGCAGCCAGGCAGAGAGGACTCGTAGCAAGGTGGTGGCTGGCAAACTGGGCGGTCCCACATTCTCCCAAAGATAAACCAGGAGAAACAACTGGGGGGTGAGACAGACCGCACAACACAGGGCTCTAGCGCGGGGAAATAAAGCCTCAAACCTCTGATTGAAAACACCTGTGGGGGTTGAGGTGGCAGTGGGAGAAACTCCCAGCCTTACAGGAGAGTTTGTTGGAGAGACCCACAGAGTCCTAGAAAGTACACAAACCCACCTATTGGAAATCAGCACCAGAAGGTCCCAATTTGCTGTGGGTAGTGAGATAAGTGACTGAAATCCAGCAGAGAGCAGAGCAAGCTCCATTGTTCCCTCTCAGACCCCTCCCCCACATACAGCATCACAACCCAGTGACGTGGGTTTCCCTGCCCTGGTGAACACCTAAGGCTCCACCCCTTACTATGTAACACGCTGTTGAGACAAAAAAAAAAATTGCCAAATGAAAGAACAGATCAAAGCTCCAGAAAAAATATAACAAAGCAATGAAGAGGTAGCCAACCTATCAGATGCACAGTTAAATCACTGGTACTCAGGATGCTCACAGAATTGGTTGAATATGGTCACAAATTAGATGAAGCAATGAAGATTATGCCAAGCAAAGGAAATAGAGGAAAAGGCACAGAAAACCAACAGTGATGGGGAGGAAACTGGGACTCAAATCAATGGAGTGGACCAGAAGGAAGAAAGAAACAACCAAACAGAAAAGAATGAAGATATAAGAATTTTAAAAAAATGAGGAGAGGCTCAGGAACTCCCAGGACATCTTAAATGTTCCAACATCCAGATCATAGGAGTACCAGAAGGAGAAAGAGGAAGAGCAAGAATTTGAAAATTTATTTGAACAAATAATGAAGGAGAACTTCCCCAATCTGGTGAAGGAAATAGACTTCTAGGAAGTCCAGGAAGCTCAGAAAGTCCTAAAGAAGTTGGACCCAAGGAGGAACACACTAAGGCACATCATAATTACATAAGTCAAGATTAAAGATAAGCAGAGAATCTTAAAAGCAGCAAGAGAAAAGGAGATAGTTACCTACAAAGCACTACCCATAAGACTGTCAGCTGATTTCTCAAAAGAAACTTTGCAGGCAAGAAGGGCCTGGAAATAAATATTCAAAATCATGAAAGGCAAGGATCTACATCCAAGATTAACCAGCAAACCTATCATTTAAAATAAAAGGGCAGATAAAGTGCTTCCCAGATAAGGTCAAGTTAAAGGAGTTCATCATCATCAAGCCCTTATCATAAGAAATGTTAAAGGGATTTATGTAAGAAAAAGAAGATCAAAAATAGGAACAGTAAAATGACAACATACTCACAGCTATTAACAACTGAACCTAAAATAAAAACAAAAGCAAACTAAGCAAACAACTAGAACAGGAACAGAATCACAGAAATGGAGATCACATGGAGGGTTATCAGTAGGGGAGTGGGTGGGGAGAGAATGGGGGAAAATGTACAGAGAATAAGTAGCACAGATGGTAGGTGGAAGATGGACAGGGGGAGGTTAAGAGTAGTATAGGAAATGGAGAAGTCAAATAATTTATATGTATGACCCATGGACATGAACTATAAAGCAGGGGAACGTGAGTGGGAGGGAGTGCACAGGACCGAGAGGAGTAAAAGGGGGGAATGGGACAACTATAATAGCATAATCAATAAACTATATATAAAAAAGTATTCCCAAGAGGAGATATTCTCTGACTTTATTTGATAGGGAAGTTGCTGAAGGGGAAAAATATGTACCCCTTCAATTCTGAGTGAGAGCAGAGCGAGGTCATT
>PVKM010001143.1:0-84243 GCA_004027735.1 Carollia perspicillata
GATACTTTCTTCCATGCTCATAGTTGGGAGGTTGTTAGAGTAATTCCTGATAGCCTTTTAAAAATTTTCATCTGCTGATTACGTTTTAATCTTTAATGTCATGCACAGGGGCTTTGTGGCCATTCCACTGTTGTCCCACATTCTGGTTTCTACCTAATTTATAGAGAAAAGTGGGCAAATGACAATATAGTAGTGTTGAACATTTGACTGCTATGTGCCAGGCACCATAGCAAACTGTTTACATACATGGTCTCATTTAATCTCACGACAGTTCAGGAAATAGGACCTATTCTGACTCAGTTTACAGGAGGAAACTGAGTTAAACAACTTGCCCCACGTCACCAAAGCCTGAGCAAGGATTCAAACCCAGAAACTCTGAAGCTTCTTCACCGTCTCCTTAGCAGACGAGGAGGCAGAGTGCTGGCAAAGCCACCTGCCCAGGGGCCTGGAGGCCTGGGTCCCAGCCTCTACTCTGTCAGTCACCAGTTACGAGATTCCAGCAACCACATCTTTTCTCGAGGCCCTTGTTTCCTCTTCTTGGAATGTTCTACTGTCTCTTTTCAGTGTGAAAAGTCTACAACAACACGAAAACTTTAAAAGGAGATGCTTCTTCTTCTTCCTCCCCTGCTCTCTCACCTGAGGCCACATTCCTCCTTGAAGGACCCAAGTCCAGCTATGAAGGTCACCTAGGCAGGAAGAGGGGCTGTTATTCTAGCTTTTGTTTATCCACAGAATCAACACTTAAATGTCCATGTGCATAGATCTCAAAGGGGAAAAGTAAAAATGTCACTTAACTGAGTTTATGTTTTCAAGTAGGGGAAAAAAAAAAAACACCTTAGTCATTCCCATGTTTGTCGCCTCTTCTCCAAGACGATAACTTTTAGAATCCTGTTTCCATATCTCATTTTTGCCCATTAGGAAACCCTAAGATGTTCCCTGCAGTATTTATACATAGACATAAGGCTGTGTGATGAATTTACAGAAAATAAAAGGGACACAGTGAATGCAAATTCAGAATTGTGGGAAAAATCAAAGTTGAAGTGAACACCTATATTAGGCTTATTTTAAAGAAGAGTAAGCAGTGGGTGGTCTTAGTCTATAAGACATTTGTTTGAAAAGAAAAAGAACAATCAGAAAGAAAAGATACAGAAAGCTTAGAATTCTAGAAGCTGGTCCCATCACACACACTTCTGAAGTAAGGGCCGTTTCATCAAGTGCAAAAGCTGGGAGCTGCTCCATGGAGTGCACGGTGCTGCTATTAAATTTACTACAGTAAATCTGACAGGGGAAGTCACTGAAGAAGCTCAAGCCTAGCACTTAAACTTTTCTTTAAAAATAGTTATTTTCAAGATGCTCCCAGAAGAGTTTTAAAACTGTGTACGTGAGGGTGCATCTAGAGCCGAAGCATGAAGACCACATGGATTGATGTGGTTCATAGCTGTGGCTTTTCTGCAACAGATAAGTTTCACTTTTTTTTTTCCCTTTTTTGCAAGGCAATGGATGGCACTTCCTGCCTTGGCAGCAGAGACATCACAGGCAGCATTTCTTCTGCCAGAAACACCTTTCCCTTTGGATACAGGATTTGGTAGGTGCTGCAGGTAGCAGAGGGAAACGCCAGCTTGTGAAGGAAAAGTGTTGATGCTGGCACATACCTTGTACCTTCCCTCAGGCCTGGTTGACAGATGGAGCTGCCCGCAGCCCGGAGGGAGAGTTCCGAGCTCCAGACATGCCCCGCTCACTCATTGCACCCCCTGTCATAGACAAGATCAATTAGGGACATCTGAGTCAAGGCAGCTTGTCATCGGGGTGAAGGATAGGACAGTGGCCAACAAAGGAGGACTAATGAAGAAGATACATGGTGGAGGATGTTTCCAAAGGCCCTTTCCTCTGAATACTTCTCTCTTGTAGCAGGTGGTCCTGCCACACACACACGTGTGCGCACACACATACTTAGGACCAGAGATGCTGCACATGAGTTTACTTTTGCCGGAATACCTGGATACTCACCAGTCCCCTCCACCCTTCCCTCAGTTCCTGTGCTCGTGGCTCTCCTCCCAACCTCACACAGATCCCTCCAACTCTGCCTTCCACTCAGCTGAGATAAAGAGGTATTTATGCACCTGAAGAAGGCGGTTTTAACGAAGCCTTGAATGCCATATTGGGTTTCGTCAGAGAAATTCAGCTACAGATGGCGAACCAATATTAAGGGTGTCGTATGAAAAGATGCCATCTTTAGGTGCCATTAGCATAGCACCAATGCGTGTGCTCAGACACGCATTATGGCACACTTCTCCCCTTTTCTGTCTCTGTCAAGATTCTTTTTTGCATAATTCTAAATATTGGTGGATTGAAATAAGAAAGAACACGTGACTGGCAATCTAAATGACATTGGACGAATGGGTCTCAAAGGTTACTGAGTCTGAGAAGCCTTCTGGTGTGCTGGTGAGCAGCACACTGACCAGTCCCCAGGCTCTGCATGACACCACCTGGCTTCACACCCCAGCCCCACCCCTCGGCAACTGGCCGCGCTTCGGCAAGTGGCTTAGTTTCTCTAAATATCAGCCACCTCCTCTGTAAAGAAGGCTTATTCGATTAAATAACTGATTACGAATGCCGAGCTTGGCTCCTGGCACATATTAAATGCTCACAGAATGTTGCTTTACTGTGAGCTCCAAGGATGATGCCTGGAGTGTCACATGTGTTCAAGGGTCTAATCTTGCCTCCTTTCCATCCTGAGAGTCGCTTCCAGGGAGTCTAGACATTTGGGCAAGAAAAATTATAAAATGTTTGCTACTTACTCTGTCATCTGGAAGATAGTGACACTGATGCTCACAGTTTAAGTGATTTTTTTCAAAGACTTATTTGTAAGAAACCCGTTGTCCGTGCCTTGCTACGTGTTATCAAGTGGACGGTACTACGTGTTATCAAGTGGACGGTATACACTCTTGGCCCTCCAACTACGGCGCGGGTCAGCAGCATCCGCATCACCTGTGAGCAGCTGAGAGCTGCAGAACGCAGGCTCCTCGTAGCACGCTGAATTTTGAGACACCCGGACCTGGACCATTGCTGGTTTTCAAATGTGGCTGTGCACTGGACTCCCCTGGGAAGCTTTAAAATATGCAGATGCCATGGTCCCACATCCAGGGTTTCTGAATGATTTGGTATAAGGAGGGCCTAGGCACAGGGATTTTGAAAAAGCTCCAGGTGATTCTAATATCCAGCCAAGTGCGAGAATCACTGTCTCTGCAGTTGTTAGCCTTAGGGGAAGGTGTTCTGGTAATTAATTTTTCTGGCTTATCTAAATGGTCTAGTTTTCCCACAATGAACAGCGCTCAGTTTTATAATCCAAAATAATTTAAAGGCCAATAAAATGGCACACAGTCTCCTGAATGTCCTCGCTGGATTCCAGAAAGTTCTGTCTGAATCTTCCCCAGCAAAGGAGTCAACTCGTGCTTGCCAGGTTTATTCTTCCTTTAGCTCTGACACATGCTTTGTGTTTTCCTCTCAAGTCCTGGCTTATGTCAGCTACAGTTTGGCTTTTTCATTCCGGCATACTTTCCTGTTCTGCCTGTAGGGTTCCCCCTCCCCTGGCTCCATCTGGCCCCAATGGTTCTCACTGCAGAGGTAAAACACCACCTATATAGTGATTCTAATATTCTCCGCAGAAGCATGTTGGACACAAGGCGTGGGGGTAAGAGCCAGGAGGATACAGCAAGTCCCCATGTCTGCCTTCATGCAACAAACAACCCATGAGGGAGACAGACACACAGGCCAGTGACTGTGTGATCTAATGCATGTCCTTGATAACCCCAGGTGCCCTGAAGAAGGAGCGATAATGCCGAGCTGTGTGGCTGGAAAGATAAGAGAATAAGTTGTATTCGTAGTAGGCTTTTACTAGCGAATAAGATCTCAACAGATAGAGCAGTTGGAAAAAGTTACAATATCTAATCACTAGCTGAGAATAACGAGATGGAAGACTAACAAAAAAAGGTAAAACTGGTTTTAAATCTTGGCTCTGCTATTTCTTAGCTGTGTGACCAAGGACAAGTTACATAACGTCTCTGAGCTCAGTCTTCTCGTCTCTGACAAGGGGATGGTAACAATCCCTACAAGGCTTTGGAAACAAACAGCACAGACGAAGCACTTGCTTTGCAGAGAGCCTTGGACTGAGCAGATGCTGTTTGGAAACACACGCAGCACCTTCACAAAGCAGTGAATTATCTTTTATTCGTATTAAAATCTCTAAGAGCACTGGGATGCTGTTACTGATCACATTCGAAGGGGAGACCTTATTGTCTCTAGATAGGTCACCTCGGACAAGGTCTGAAAATTTAGTAATCAGGCAACTGAAAATTTAAGTTTCCTTTGTTTACTTGAATGAAAACACTATAAAGTTCTTTAATTCCTGCACACTCTGGAGGTGTGAAAACAACCGCTGCACTCCCCTTAGAAATGATTTCACTGGAAATAATTTGTTTCTGCATCTGTTTTCACAGGACAGACAAAATCAGGAGGATGGATGGAGTGTAAGTGACGCCCCGGAGGATGTGCAGAGTCTTGAAAACACAGGTGCTTTGTAGGTGCCCAGTTCTCTCAGATGCTCTTTGCTGCACGGCTGATACAAAGTCTTGGGTAGGAGCGATGTTTACAACCTAATTTAAAACATTCTGGGAGAAATATCACTTGTTATGGGGGCTTTGAATGTTATCAGAAGACTGACAACACTTTTTTTTTAATATCACACATTTTCAAGTTCATTTTCACACAATTCAATGCTTTCTTTCTGTCTTAATTTATATATGTATGTGTGTGTACACACACACACATACACGATAATACCTAATTTTTCATTCTTCCCACCTGAAAATTTGTAACAGTTTTGTGGCTGGTTGAAGTTTACCTTGGTACCACCTAGGTAAATTAATAGGGTAGAAAGGTCTCAGGGGAATATTTAACGTACTGGAAACAAACCATCTGCAAAGCACTTTAACTTTAACAACCACCGTTTTGATGTTTTAATTGCAAACCACCTATGTCACTGTTCTTTAGAGACGGTCCAAGCGGGTCCTTCATTTGGCAGCACTTTGTTAAGAGTAACATTAACCTTATGTGTTCAGTGGAAAACAGTACACACGTGTTCCTTGGAATATTCTAGAGCACGCATTTTCAGCTGCCATGAAATCCTTCTCAGTGAGAGTCTGAATTGATGAAATTTCACAGTCTTTCTGTTCTTTGGGAAGAAGGACCAAGTACTGCAAGAATGATGAAATTTATGCCTAATCATTTATCAATGCGGTAATTTTAAAGACTCACATGAGTCTTTAAAATTGCTGTGTCCCTCGGTTTCTTCTTTTGAAACATAGCAATGCTTTAATGGGGAAGCAACCTCTTCCTCCCTAGGAGTAACTTACAGGTTTTTTTTCTTTATAAGTGGAAATAAAGGAGGACCTGGAATCCTTTACAGTTCATCGGGGAAACATGCTGTCCATCTGGGAAAAGGTGTATATTCACTCTGCTATTTAGTAAAGAACTTTATAAACAAGTCCCTGACAGCTTTATCACAGTATTCTCTGTTTGCATGCTTGTTTCCTTCAATAGCCCCGTGGCCTCTCCTGGGCAACCATGTTTTTGTTCATTTCATGTTCATTACGGGGATACCTTTTAAGAGACTAGGCTAACCTCCGTACCTTTTGTGCTTGGCACAATGCCTGGCATTCGGATGGCAATCAACACATATTAGTTTACTTGATAAGTAAACTATGCTATGGAAAATACCTATGGAACGGTGTGTGGACACGTGTGCACCACCCAAAGCAGGAAATGGTCCATAGATGCGAGAAGGATCAGCCAGCATGTATGTTAGAGCTTTAATAAGTTTCCATGCCTTTTGGGAAAGGCTTCCCAATAAACTCAAAGTAGAATTATGAGCTATGGTGATTATTCTGGACTCATAACATAAAACATTACAAGTTCATGAAGCCACGTTCTTTTCACATTGTATGCTGGAGTCTGATGTTTGTGTGGTTAATTGAGGTTAATGGGGGGGGGGGGAATGTCAAATTGCCAACGTTAATGAGTTTTTCTACTCTGATATGTATTTTATTTCTCTTTTGCCTTTACTTTTTGTTTAACTAAATTGTTATTTATCCAACAATCTGTCACACAAGTAAGGATTGCTAGCCTGTCAGAAAGGGTTCAGCCCACATTTCACTTCCCAAACAACATTAAACCCTTGGCGGGGGCAGGGGAGGGGTGGAGAAACACAAAGGGAAGGGTCTCCAGGTCCAAATGGAAGGGCAGCCGGAGGGCCTTGCAGGATCTCACTCCCCGCGGGAATCAACCCATTCAAAATGCAACCAACAGTCTAGCAAGGAGTGTGCTCAGCCACGTAATAGCAAAAGGGTAACACGCATGGCATTTTAGTTTCTGTTCAGAAAATGAAAACAAAAAAACTGGCAATAAAATGAGAGAAGCAGCGAACAGGTAAAGCTGAGGAGAAGTCAGAGAGCAGCCGCGCTGGTTCTGGGAGACGGGGCTGCCGTGGGGAGCTGGGCAGCCTCAAAGACCGCCACTGCGTCCGTGCCTCGGTCTCGCCTAGTCTGTATTTACCCACAACAGCAACAAGAACACATTTCATGTATTGAGAGTTACTTTGTGTAACTCCTGAATCTGTGCTCTTTGGCAGCATACTGTATTTTTTTTTTGCTCGCTTTTCCTTTCCTGCTCCCCTTGGTAGAAGAGGCAGACGCTTGTTCAGGGTTTCCTCCTATATCTGGGATGAGGACAGTGACTGCAGACCTGAAATGGGGACGCGTGTCCTGGCCAGTCGCACATTAGGGGTTTGGCCGTTGGTGGATCGCAGGGCACATGTACTGAGGTTTCTGTCTCTTACTCCTCATCTTGTCATCGCGGTTGACCCCCATCCCTGCCCACGTGGTCCAGCAAAGGCTCCAAAGCAGAACTGCTAAATGTTTCTTCTGTCAATACATTTCCAGCAGTTTTTAGCATTCCCTCCTTGGGGCTAAGAGTTTACACAAAAGATACCCATTTAAAAAGCAACATGCCAGCCCTGGCTGGTGTAGCTCAGTGGATTGAGCCTGGGCGTGCGAAACAAAGGATCACGGTTCGATTCCCAGTCAGGGCATATGCCTGGGTTGCGGGTCAGTTACCAGCAGGTGACGCACAAGAGGCAACCATACATTGATGTTTCTCTCCCTCTCTCCTTTCCTTCCCCTCTAAAGATAAATAAAAATCTTAAAAGAAAAAGCAACATGCCAGATACACATGCACCCATGCCAAAAGAAAACATCATCTTTACTGGCATTTAGTATCTTCTGAATGAATGGATGTGCACACAGAGCCATGACTGTGGCGTTTTAGACCATTCATAACACTTTCCCAGGGACATGGAGCCCAATTCTTCTGTGGCTGTAATTAGCGGCTGGTTAGAACTTGCACGTGTTGATGTTACATGTTGTGGAACTGGCCCTGGCTTAGCGTCCATTCCACAAGACTGTTTTATTCTGTTGCAATTTTGCTTCTTCCACATCGGACTGGTGCCCTGACACCAGAAAACCTGGGACTTTCAAGCTGAACAGACTAAAGTTTGAAATTATATGAATGGGTTTCATTTTTCCCATGGAAAAGAAGACTGTTGGAAGGTTTTGCATTAATGAACCAAAGCAGCAGACCGGACAGAGGGTAGGATGCATCCCACAGTTTCAGCAGCTGTTCTGGGCCCTGGGTTTTTAATACAACACAAACTGCAGTTTCAGCCCCACTGTTAGCTTGGCAGCAGATACTGGCCGTGGGAAAACTCTGAGAGTTATGGGGAACAAGCAGTGACGAAATAGTTATAGCCCAGCTATTAAAGGCTCAGGTGGAACTATGCAAAAAAGTAACATGGGGGCACGGATGGGTCAGCCTTGAACACCACCTGGGGGCGTGCAAGGAAAAGCTTCTCAGCATGGGGTCCCCTGGCTGGAATGAGTGGGAGTTTGTGAGAGGGAGATAAGGAGGGGGGACCTTCACCATATGTTGATGGGACAGGAAAAGCACACGGCAAGAAGTACCCCCAGTCTTGTCCCAAAGTCACTTCAAGAGACCTTCGGGAAAATCTTGGAATTTTCAATATTTATGGCTGGGACTGGAAGGAAAATGATATCTTTCTCCTTATGAATACTCAAGTTGGCTCTCGAAGGTGCTTTCTTAACTTTTAACATGGAGGCGTTTTTACATTTTTATGCATCACCAAACAGCATCGAGGGCGAGAATGGGAAGAAGTCTCCTTCCATTCCTGTCACACTCCGAATGAAGGGACCAAGACCACACTATAAGCAAAGAGCTGACCTTAACAAAATGACGGTGTGGGGGATGGATGATAGGGGACCATCAGAACGCCGTCAGATGCTATTTAAATAAGGCTTCTTCCCATTCCCTTTGCCTCCTCCTGGGAGCAGCACTGTAGGAGGGGGAGCAACCACCCCAGTCTGCCCGAGGCTGTCAGTCAGCACTGAAAATGCCAATTCTACACCCCAAGAAACCCCTCAACCTTGGGCAACCAGGACGGTCGGACTCCCTAGGTTTAGGTCACAACCCAATGCCAGGTCTGTCAGACTAGCTGATCACACAGTAGGTTTTCAGGGCTGGGTGCATGGGAGAACTTTTACTATCTTGCCCAGCACCCACTTCCACTTCCAGATGGGGAAACTGAGGCCTAGCGAGGGGCAACGCTTTGTCAGATACCACAATGCTTAGTGCCAGGCGTGTGATGCCTGCTCCAAGACACTCAGAACTGCTTTCTGACCGCTTTTGGTCTTCCCCACATTACCACACATTTTAAAACTCCCCACAGCTTATCAATAATAGAGCTAACAACTGATAACCATTTTCAGATTATTCTCCGGGTGGCTGATGGTTCACTTAGCACTTAAATGCGACATTTCATGTAATCCTCATAACAGTTCTGAATGACTATTACTAAATTGCTAAGTGCTATTATCATCCCCAAACTGAAGATGAAGAAACTGAGTCTTAGGAAGACCAAGGAGCCTGTCAGAGGTAGCACAGTCAGGAAGACGGATTTGAAACTTGATCATGTTTGACTCCAGGATCCTTATTCTTAATCATGAGGATACGAGACTCTTTCCTATTTAGTTTTATCTTCTACTGTTTCATGTGAAATTACTCCATCATTTCACCAAAATACGCGATAAAGCCCAGGAAGAGATTTCCCAACTCCACACTTTGTTCTACTTCCCATTCATTGTTTCATTCACTGGAGAAGCATCTTCAGATGGGAATCTACACTTGCTTTTCGGGTCCCAGTAGGTCTGGGGCCACATCAAATCTTCCACTGTAATACTGCTTCCAAAAAGTGCAGCTTTCATGTATGGACAGTGTTTTGGTCTTAAACCACTGAGCTGTTGTAGGACAAATCCAATTAAATGACATTGGGGCACCCCACTCACCAAAGGAGACCCTAAAGGGATCCAAACACCATGCTTCTCTTAGGAACTTTCTCAAGATCATCACCTTCCTAGATCTTCTCTAAGGTTTTCCCCCATTTTCCTCATTCAGCTTTTCTGCTTGATAATCTCTTTATTTTGAAAGCAAGTCTTCATACTTGAAAGCTCAATTCAATTCACTAAAGTATTGAGAATTTGTCACCAGGTTCCAGCTGCCCTGCAATTCTTCCTGTTTATTGAACACGTAAAGCTTATTACTGCTTTCAGCCTTTGTCCTTGCCTTTCCCTTGGCCAGTACCCTTCTTCTCTGATGCGCCTTCACCCACACATCTGCACAGCTGGTCCCTTCTTTATCACACAGACCTCAGGACAAATATCACCTCTCAATAGAACAATTCCGTTCTCTGATCACCCCACCTAAAGTCTCCCTTCCTTGTTATTTTTTTCCTGACCCAACCTGTCTGAAACCATCCTGTCTGCATACTTGTTCATTTACCCGTGGTCTGTCTTCTTCTCAAGAATGGAAGCCTTACAAAGCAGGAGCTTCACCTGTGTCTTATGTACTGCCCTACCTGTAGCAGCTAAGTGAATGTCTGGCACCCAGGAGACCCTCAATAAATGATGTTGAATGAAAGAAGAAATGCCTATATGCAAAATACTTATACACATTGCTGAAGACTTTCTGTCCTTGCATTTAAATATTTTGCACACTTTTGTTCTATTTTAATTTTCACAGTGAATGTTTTTATCATTGGTTTTGACTCTAGGACTGAAATTTCTGTATGTTCTCCAGCTAAGAACTCTCCTGAAAGGCAGTGGACAAAAGTCAAGAAAGATCCAGGTTTGGTTCCAAGGGTCCCCACTTCCCAGCTAAAGGGTCTTGAGCAAGTGACCCAAACTCTCTGAGCTTCAGTTTCCTCATCCCTAAAGTGGGAATGGGGAACACATACCTCACGGGAGCACCGTGAATATGGGACGAAATGAGGTGTGAAAAAGCAATGGCAGGGCAGCAAGTGCTCGGTGTGTTCTTTCTTCTGTCCTTACATCTCTGTTGAGGACATTTAACTTTTATAACTTTACTTAAGTATCTGTAAAACCTGAACAATTCAACAATTAATTTGAAAATAGAGAGCTTGGAATATATAGAAGTTCTGGGAAGCCTTGGAATTCTCTATTCTTTTTCAAAAACCAAGGAGCTGCCAGCACCACCTGTCAGGAAGGGTCATTGAGAAGTTTGGTTCTAAAGCAATGCCTGGAGGTCAGCACCATGCTGGCAGGAAATTCCAGAGAGATGGATGTAACTTCCACTATCAGACCAAAAAGGTCAGTGTGAAGGTTAAGAGAGCTAACCTCATTTGAGCCAATGAAATGAATACGAGTCTCAGAGTTGATTTTAATCTCCTGCACATGAGATCATCAGAACAGCCTTCCACCCCTCTGGTCAGGCCTCTCTCACTTCTGTATCCCTTTTGCTCAGATGTGTTTTTCTACTGGTATAAATGGGGCTCTTCCGTGCGGAGTCCATGGTAGAAGTGCCTAGCTATCTCTTTTCCTTTACCTTGCCCCTAAGTTTTGGTAAGAGCATTTGTGGCCTTTGTGAGAAAGGTTGTGACCAAAGATAGTGGAGAAAGCTCCAGAGTCCAGAGCACGAGGCTGCACATCAGCTTCTGCCCTTTGATATTCTGTGATCCTACACAGGTCACATAACGACTCTGTGACTCAGGGTCTGCCCCTGTAACAGGGATAATATTAACTGCTCTGACCACATAGTCCATCCATTTATTATCACCCATGACTCTCTACCACCACAGCTCAGGAGCCTATTGAGGAAAGTCTCAACTCAACCTGATGCTCAGGGACTGTTACGATCAGACCCCAGCCTTCTTCTGCTTAACTCTCCTGAGCACTGCGCCTAGACATAGTACTTTAATAAATACTAATTGAGAGAATGAGTGAAAATGAGAGGATACAACTAAGACAACTTTAAAAGGGCTATTTCACATAAAAAGTGTTACTTTAACAAAATAGGACAGTGATTAAAGTCTCTCATATTTTAGGCCTCAGTTTGAGATGTGAATAGAAAAGGATGTGAAATGGCAACCTGTCCAGCCCTTCCACAATGAAATAATCATGCTTTGACGAAGACCTTCTTTTTCCCAACCATACCTATTTTAAAACCCAGTCTAAATTTCATCCCATTCATTGAGTCACTCAACAAGAATGTATCGAATGCTTTCAGGCCGGGCACCAGGGACCCTTGCCTCCTTCAGTATGTGTCATGTATGATGTGTTGGGGACAGTGCCTGCCACTTCATCTGCCTGTGGGCGAAATGCTTTCATAGCAATCACGCTGACCGTAGTAAGTTAGGATGACCAGAATAAAACAGAGTGGGTTCTAACCCAAGCTTTGCTGTTTACTTTCCACGTGATATTGGGCTGACTCTCTCTGCTCATCTGTTAGGTGGGGAATAATGCCAAGATTATGTGCTTATTGAAAATACAAATTACGATGATGCATATAAAAACACATAGAGTGAGGGCTGGAGCACACTGAGTGATGAGCACGTGTGAACATCTGCCTTACGCTGCCCATACCATCATCATCCATGACTCCCTACCACGACATTTTAGTAGCCTGTGGTGTAAAACCCAGACTCAACCTGATGTCCAGGGCCTTTTGTGATCTGATCCTGGCCTTATCCTGGTCTTGGTTGGACCATTTGTAGTATAGTCTTTACCTTGGGTGAGATGGCAGCATATCACAGCAAACGTTAACAAGTATGGAAAGCCAGAACAGACACCTGCTGCTTACTGCTTTACAGGTGTTCCCTGTTTCTTCCTTCTGATCCCTGTGGCCTCAGCCTCCACTTGTCCCTCTCCTGTGCTGTTCTACCCTAGAAGGGATCTCGTTAGGGCTCCTCCAGTCACGTGGTCTCTGGATGAAAACAGAACAGAGCTGAGCATCCAGACCACAGCATCCTCTTTCCAGCTTCCTCACCTGTGAAGGCAAGGGACTGGAGGCATCGCCCGAAGTGACCCAGCCAACCTAGAAGAGGAGGTCATTTGTTCTTCTCCTAAGAAAACTTTAAACAATGGATAATATAGAAAAAACGAATCTTGTGTTTCACTCCTCTAGGAATGGGTCTTAGTGGAGAATAAGATCAAGTGAAATTTAAGTTCCATTTGACCCAAGTTCTCTTAAGATAAACACACCTCAAACGGAGGGTGATGGGAACCTCATTACTTAGAATTGGACACATAACCTAAGGCAGTGAGATTATAACCTGGCAGCAACAATGGTTTGCTCAGCAAACTACTTGAACCTCTACTGGGAACATTTAACACCACTTGTATTTTGAAATCAGAGGCTACATCTACAGGCAATAAAGACTGTTATCTCTCCGATTCACTGCAGTTGCACAAACACCTAGTTAATTCGGCTATAATACATCTGCCCAGAGAAATATTTACTTTCGGAGCCTCCTGGGTATGCTTTAAATTTCTCCTAATTGCTACCCATTGAGTTCTAAGTTTAAGTGCCGTTGAGATGGACTCTAGGTCCTATTTCTATCCTGAGAAGTTCACCACTACCAAGCATAAAGAGCAGATTCTTAAATGACCTAGCTGCCCATTTAGGAACTGTTTTCTTCCTCGAAATTGCACAGAAGAGATTCTCTCTGAATCTAAGAAGGTGAGTTTTTCTCACTGCTCATTTGGCTTCTCAGTAGAGCAAACAGACGATAAATGTTTTTCAAGGATCACAAAGAGAATAACATTTATGCTTCCTCTTTGAGAATTAGATTTCTTGACTACTCAAGCTCTGGGAAATGAAGTCTCAGGACACCTCTTTAAACTACAAGGATAACGAGGATTCTTATCCCATTAAGCTAAGAAAATACAGTCAGGAAGATCAATTTCAGAGGAGGAACAAGGAATAAAACCTAGCAGATCTAATTCTCAGAGGAGGTGCTAATTATGAAAATATCTTAATGAGTATAACTTACTTATCTTCCTTCCAAAACCCTAATTATATATATATATATAATGCATGTATAATTAATGTATATATAATGTATATTATATATAGTATATAATTATATATATGTATACACATGCACATATAGGCATTCTATATCATTTTGCTCCTTCAAGAAGCATAGTAAGGTAACATAGCTCAGAAGCAAAAGTCAGGGCTGGGGTGGGTAAGGAAGAAAATGAGAGTCCTAACACACTGACACCAGGTTCTCCATGTTTTATGCTTCTCTGCGCACCACAGCTCACACCTGTAAATCTCTTCCTTTCCCTCTTGTCCTAAACCTCAGGAGCTCATAGCCCTTGGAAGCACTAATGTCACTGTGCTCTGTCTTCTACATCTCCAAATTCCTCATTGCTTCCCACATCACGCCCAGCATCCTGCCTGAACTGTAACACACATTTCTATTGGTAAATGCGGAAGAGGCCAGGAGAAGTCGAGGAGAAATCCTCACTTGCCTGGTTTCATACCAGTATTCAGATTTTGAACCATTTCCACTCCAGACTCCTAAGAAAATTTTTATTGCAACATTGGAGTCCAGACTAAATTGAAGAGTAATATATAGTAATCATGTCATAGCTAAGGAAATCGGGTAACAGTCTAACATACAAAGAACTCACATAGCACCCTGTAGACATTTAGGCGTATTCTGATGCCAAAATACCAATTTATTGCAAACTCTTTGAGGTCAGAAAACATGTATAGCCCTCCTTTGCATCTGTGCCTAGCAGTTAATCTCTACTTAGAAGACTCCCTAGCCACTTACCTCACTAAGGATGTCTTAGACAGTCTCCGTTATATGCATATAGGGCCATACATTAATGTCTACATGCACCCTCACCATCAGGATTGTTATTATTGATGGACTTGCCTGAACTTGACCACAAGTTCCCTAATTGCAAGGTCTATGTTCTCAGTGTCTGATACACTCTGGCCCATAGAAAATGTGTAATAAAGATTTGTTGGACAAATACATATAACAAGTGTCCAATAGTGTTTATTGAATTGAACATAATTGGATATTTAACAGTAAAAATATAAATAAAAATGACACTTGGAAAAAGCTTTTTAGCTTATGAGTTCTTTGCAGAGCACTGAGTATGTGTCAATTGTATCGAATTGAGAAAATAACCTAATTTCAATTTAATTCTACTTTTAAATCAATTTAGGATATCATCCTGACCTTAAGATCCAGAAGCATGAAGTAAAGTAGCCTAAATCCAAATCCAAAACAAACTAATAAATGGATTTTAATAATAATCCCAAACAGAATTAGAATTTCTAATGCCTCAAGTGGAAAGAGCTTTATAGTTCACCTGAGAGTCAATACGCATGCTTTTTGCAGTATCCCTATCACATAGTCAGCCAGCCTTTACCTGAACTCTCCTCCCAGCCCCACAATAGGTCATCCTCCACTTCTGAATCCACGAAGAGACCATAAGTCCCTCCTTGCAGTGATTGAAACGTGCATCCCAGTCATGTCCACCTAGTATGGTCCTCCAGCCAAACACCAGAAACCCTACTCCTGTTCTGCGTGGCATTCTGAATGTAATGACAAACACCGAATTTCCCTTTTGTCTGTAAGAATAATCTTTAGCCCCAGTTCCCCGCTCTGATTCAGGGATTTCAGATCCTGTCTCATCACGGTCAGCCTGCTCCAAACAAGCTCCCTGATCTGTGTGTCTGGTCAGATCACAAAGAAGTAGGAACAAGTGGGCTGGCTGATAATTATTTCTTGAGTGATTCTAATTGATACTGAGACATGTCCTGATTCTGCCAGGTACGCCTGTCACCAGAGAATACAGAACAATATTATTGTCAGAGACTTTCCATCATAAACTGCAACCATTTCAACCCAAGGGCAGAATCGCTGGCAGTATTTACTCCAAGGTTTCCAACGTTCGGAAACATGGCAAAATCCCTTTCTGCTCTAAAGACTCCTTCTTCTGTTGGCTTCTGCTGCCCATCCAACAGGGAGGGAGCGGGCTTCTCCTGACCATCCAGCAAAGAGCAGGCTTCAGCAGACAAAAATGGAGAGCCTGACTCCGAAGGATCTTCCCGATGTGGGGATGCTGGCAGGGTGCCAGGCCAAGAGAACCAGGACTGGAGGGAGGGCGAATGAGTCTGGGCCTGAGAGGGCACCCACTGCATATTTTGTCCCATTTGCCTAGCAGTTACCCCAGCCCAAACCACCACTCATTCATCAATTCATTCTAACATTTCCCCAGTAAGCCTCTATTACTGTCTAAGCTCTTTATTTGGATATAAAAAGGATACCATGAAGAGCAAGCAGATTCTGTCCCCACACTCATGGAATTTACAGTCTTACCGGAAGGACACACATTACACAAATCAGCACATAAACACAAGATCGGAAACTGTAGGAAGGGCTTTGAAGGAAAACCGGTGAATGCAATAAAATGGCTAAAAGGGCCCAACTTTAGATCGGAGTTTACAAGGAAGGCCAGTTTAAGCAAGAGACGTGAAAGGTGGGTCCCGGAGGATGGGCACCATTAGTTAACCTGAGTAGGCAGTAGCCAGCCTGTGCTGACAGTCTAGGGTGGGGAAGGGCTTGGTGGAAGAGGGCCCGTGTGGCTTCCGAAGAGTGAGTCAAGGAGTAACGGCACAGGATGAGGCAGAAGCTTTGTATGTTGGGTTCAAGAATTTTTTAAAAACGATTTCTACAGCAATGGAAAGCTACTTACAGGTCTTGAGAAAGGGAGTGACATGATTGATTATCCGCATGGGATCTCGCGGCTTCCTGCGCCTTCTTCTTGTCCTATGAGTAAGCTCCGGCTAGACACGGAGTGTTTTGTGTCCAGACAATTTGTCCACCTCAACCTGTCTCGCTCCCCTGCCACAGGTGTTACCCATTTATAAAATGCCTTTTCTCTTTTGAAATCCAAGCCATTTCTTCTGCAGATGTTATCACTGTGTAAATGACCTAGCACCCGCTTTGCTACAGAAAATTTCAGGCAATGGAATGCAGGAAACTTGTGTCATGAAACACTGTCTGGCCCCCACTCCCAGGCATTCAGGCAACGTTTGCTCAAAAGGATACCTGATATGTCAACACAATTCATCCCCCTAAACAAGGCAGTTCAGTTCATTAACCAAGTACGAAGCCCCAGAGGTAATTTGAGTATCCTCTGAAAGGAGGCGATTTGCTATGTTTCATTAATAAAGAAACATGCAATGCAGATTTCAGATCCGTATCTAGAAAAGGCTGCACAGTGGTTTTGTCTAATTGGGCAGGAGAGACACGGGTGTTTGTGCTGATCAGCACTGAGTCGACTGAAGTCCGTAAATGGGAAGTCTGCTTTTAAGGAACGAAAAGCAGTTATTTCAACCAAAGAAATGAAACATCCCACTACAAGCGTATTCATTGAAGATAAATTAGAGATTGCTCATGCCTCAGAAGCATGTCTATAAATCAAATGCCAAGTCATCAGAACGAAAGCCGTCTATGGGCAGCACCACAAAGAATAATTAGAGCACTGATAAAAATAATACGGGCGCCACTTTTATGTTATCTCCTTTTAGCCGGAAATCACCACTGTGGGATCCACATGAGAAGAATCATTATGCCTTCTGACAGCTAAGAAAACAAACACAGGAGGGCTGAATGGCTCCCCTGTCGTCGTGTAGCCAGTTGTTGGTAAAACGGGGTCTTTGGCTTCTGATCCACTTTCTGTGAATGGCTCATGCTGCCTGTTTTTTATGACAGCAGCACTCGCTGCCTTGTGATTCATTTCCATGCTCTCATGTAGTCTCCACAGTCACACTGTGAGGCTGGCGTGAAGATTCCCATTTTATAAATCAGGAACGGAGGCTCCCACGTTAAATGACTTGCCCTACGGCCTGTGGCCATTAGGTGATTGGGCTGGAATTGAAAGTCAGAGTTTCCTGTCCCTAAAGCAAATTTTCTTAACACTGTCATCGCCACCCAGCCCGCTGGATAAGAAGGCTAACCATCTTATCCTAGCCCAGAATGGACAAAAGCTCTGTTTGCTCAGAGGATGCTACAAAGACAGGCAAAGTATTGAGGAACTGGTTATCGATGTGTCGAAAGTGAAAGTTCTGTGCTGAACAGACCAGGTCTGGGAGCAACAAGCACAGAAAGGGGATATGGTCAAAATCTGTATATTCCCAAAGACATGGTAGACACAATGAGCATGAGCTTGCCTGTGAACTTCAGAAGGGGACTCTCATGTGTTGAATTCCCCACCCCAGGTACCCACCAACATTGTGCTTGCACAGGTCAGGGTGTGAGTTATTTCCTTTATTTTGCCCAATAGCTGTGTAGTACTATTAATTTCGTAGCCACTGTTCTAGGAGCTCAGGCACATTGAGTGATAGCATGAGATCGCAAAGCTAGAAAGCTCTGGAGCTGGAATCGGCCTGCTTGAAACCAAGCCCGCTCTCCGCAGGGTGCAACCACGAGTTCTACAAGTTCTGCAGTTACTTGAGATGGCAAGAGTCGACTTAGGTTCTTCATTCCAGGGCTCAGAATAGGGTGAAGCCCTACAAGCATGGAAAACAATCTGGGTACCTCATAGTTGTTGGTCCTGTAAGGTGTCTTGGAAAGCCAGGCATGTTTTACAGAGCCCCCTGTAATCCTATAAATTAAAGCCACTGACGACAGCTACGTCCTCACTAGGCCCCCTTTGTCACTATTGCCTCAGTTCCCTGCTTGGTTCACAACTTCCACCTTTCATCCCAGTCCAGGGACACCTTCTCCAGCTGCAGAAATTTTCATGTGGCTTGGACACAACCCACTCAGAAAGTTGTCCCATGCCAGAGTAGCACCAAGGAATGTTAAAGCTCAGAAGGTGCTTAGATGTTGTCTGGCCCAGCCCTCACGTTTCACGGGTAAGGGACTGAAGAAACATGCCCAGTGTGATCCTTTCACTAAACTGTTTACATTGTCCGGCAGGGAGCTAGGAGCCGGACACACATTTATTCTAAACCTCACAGAGATCCAACCAGAAGATACTGTTTTCTGTGTTTTACTGATATTGGCAAACCAGTATTAAAAAAAAGTTAAATGACTTTATCAAGGTGACACAACTTGCAGGCAGTAGAATCTCCTTTTGAACCCGCATCGTGTGAGTTCAAAGTTCACGTTATTTTTCTATTTCTACTGCAATCTCTCTCTCTACACTGCAGGCCCCAGTCACTGCCTGAGACCAAAGCAAGTCAGAACCCCCTGGATTGCTATAAAAACAGAAATTCCCAGGCTCACACTGACATACCAAATTTCCCATGGGCAAGGGTCACACCTTCTTTCCTATAACTTCCATTTTATCTGCAGAGTACACAGAAGGCTCTGAGGATGTGCACTTGTAAAAGGCTTCCTTAATGGTATAACAGGATTGAGGACTTTGGTTGAGGTCACATTCAGCCAACCTGTATCCTGATACGGTTTCCTTCCATTTGGCAATTTTCTGTAAGAACTCCTAGCGAGTTCTTTTAACTTTGTTGTCCCGCCTGTCATTTGGTCATGATGACATGCTGTGTTCCCAATCCAGAGGAGACAAAAAGGCAAAATATCAACCCAATGGTCCATGCAGGTCTCATGCTGCTCGGATGCAGCCCAAGGGCTCTCCCGTCGCAACGCCCTTCCTTAAAGCAGGCTCGCTTCTATGTGCACAACGAAAGCATACACATCACATCACTGTGCTGTTATTGAAAAGGCCTTGGTAGCAAAAGTTGCTCATAATCCACTTTTATATGAGAATCTGACATTTGGGCAGCAGAAAAAAAGAAATCAGTTCGAGCCAATGACATTTCTATGGGAAAGGCCCCAACTCCACAAAAGAGCCAGGGAAAGTGGCAGTTAACCCTCTGGTGGCCTTATTGTTCCTCATTCATGACTGGAAACACTAGGACCTCCAAGAGGAGGGCTCAGAGAAAGAGGGCTGCCACCTGTTGCTAGGCATGACATCATCACCCCAGCAAGAGCAGCTTGTGTGTATGTCGTTAATCAACACTGGCTTCTCTGCAGGCCCATTCACTAAGATCTCAACTGTCAGCACTCTGGCTTCAAAATTCCAAAGGGATCTGCCAAAATGCCTGGCCTCCGTCCTAAAGAAAGTTGGCCTGTATTCAAAATTACCTTGGAGGGGAGAGAGGGGGAGGTGGTGATGTGGCGATATTCTCTTGTTTGTTTTTTCTGTTACTGTTGTGTTTGTTTACAAGGCTGCTGGTGTTAAGTAGGAAAGGAGGAAAGGTAGAAGGGGCAGGGGAGATCAAGAAGAAGCCTACCTACCTCATCCAATAGGGTAGGGATGGAAATTGGAAAGAAGGAATAAGAAGGAAGTCAGAAAGTACACTCCTGTTAACATAAGTGTTGTGGGCCACTTTTCATTCTTCTTTTTCTCTTAATGTTGAAAAATTCATCTAAGAATTAACTGTCAGTGGTGTCACAGAATCATATCTGCTACTGAGTTGGAATCATGGATGTTAATTATAAGCAAAATCTTAAGTATCACCCCTTCATCTTGCAGGTGAGTAAACAGTCCCAGATATGATGAGTCTTGGCCCCAGTCCTTCATTGGCAATAGCTAGCTGCTCACCATAGCTGGTTTATTCTTCTTTCTGTGCACAACACTGAACTAGAATCCCCAGCTTCCCTTGCAGCTAGCTGGGTGTGGCCTTGTGACTAATTTGAGACGAAAAACATGTCACTTTCAGGTTGGCCAAGGATAACTTTCTATGCCCTGGTCTCATGCTCTTTGCTCTCTGCTGGCTTGCTAAAGTCACTGAAAAGGCTGGCTCAGCTCTCCTATCTCTCCCCTCAGTGCCCGGTCACGCTCCTATCTCTCACCTTAGCAGAACAATTTATGCTAGCAACCTGCCCCTTCAGGATATATTAAAAATGGCTTTCAAATTCATCCTTATTTTGCATTACAAATAAAATTGGGATAAATTAATCTATCAAGAATTTTCTGTTCCCTTGTCAGATTAAGATCTTTACCAATGAAATCATCAAACACTGATATTTCCTCAGACTCCTCTCAACCTTGATGTTCCTAGTTCACTCTATCCATAACTCAATCGTTTCTGAGCCTCTTCTTTAGCAGCATGTAGCCAACAGGCAATGCCATGAAATTTGCATCGAATGAGGCAGAGATGTTTTCAGAATAGAGTATGTGGACCCCAAGAAAGAATACGTCTGTCATGAAAGACTCCTTGTGGTTAACTGGCCCCAAATTCATACCCAGAGTCTAGCAGCCGTCGCTGACAGAGGACTGTCACAAGCCCTGCACTTCAGGGAAGTTCCACTGGCTGAGCCGTGAGCATTCTGCAAGACCGAGAAGCGAGGAAGACTTAGTTCATACCTGACTAATCTCATTCTCTGAATTTTTAAGGTTTCAGTGATTAGCAACTGAGGAGGTACAACTTATTTTACAGTTCAGTTCAGGGAAGTTACAACAACCCCAGGAGAACTCTCTTGGGGCTCTTTGAGAAGTGTACCTATTGCTGTTGTGTCTTCCTTATTTGAGTTTTTATTTCTTCTCCTTCTTATTAATGAGAAAGAGATGCCTTGCTGTCAGTAGAGCCAGATAAACATAGCTACAGCGGTAATTATTACATTTTAAAACTATGTTATTTTTACTGGAGTCATCTTCCACACTTGACTACATCATGTTGCGAGATGCATCTGGTCAAGCATTTGTCTCTGGCAAGAACACAACAGAAAGGATGCGAGGTCAGTATGGTGGGACCGTGGCATTCAAATCAAATGTCAGCACGCATCTGTGGGAGGTTCTTGTGGAATCTCAATTTGTGTTTTAGGCAAACAGAGACTCTTCTAACCCTTCTGTCTGACAGTATTAAAATTATTTTGACTGTGGAACATAATTGGATATAAATGACCTAACAAGCTCTTGGAGGAGTTTGAGCACACATTGGCACAGCAACTGTCAGAGATGACAAATGAGGCAAATATGAGTCCTTGCTCAGGATATTTATGGTGGAAATTTCAGCCCAAACATATGACCAAATTAAGACTGTTCCTTCTTCATTAAATCTAATACGGCAAAATAAATCTAAAACCAATAACCAATCTGCCTTCGTTAGGAGCAAAGGTGGGCATTGGGGGGATGAGAAGGAAAGACTGAAGAGAGAAGAGGAATTCATAAAAGCACCTACCTCAAACTGCAAACAAACAAGTAAACAATCTAATGTTTAAAATAATGTATATAAGAAAGACATTTTTCTAAAATATCAGAAGTTAATCTAACTCTTAAAATTCTGGTACGATGACTTCAGTGGTGAATTTTACCAAACATTTTAAAAAGAATTAATACCAATCATTCTCAAATGCTTCCAAAAAAACCCCCCAAAGATGAGGAAACACTCCCAAACTCATTTTATGAGGCCAACATTATCTTGATACCAAACCAGAAAAGGACACTACCAGAAAAGGAAACCATAGGCCAATATCTCTGGTAGATATATTGTAGATGCAAAAATTCTCAATCAAATATTAGCAAACCAAATTCAGGAGCACATTGAAAAGGTTTTCCACCACAACCAGGTAACATTTATCCCTGGGATGCAAAGATGGTTCAACATATGCAAATCAACAAATATGACACAAATTAAAACCACAGTGAGATACCACCTCATGCCTGTTAGAATGGTCATAGCCAAAATAAATAAGAACTAATACTGGTGTGAATTTGGAGAAAGGGAAGTGTTGTACACTGTTGGTAGGACTGTTAATTGGTTTAGCCACTATGAAAAATAGTATGGAGTTTCCTCAAAAAGTTAAAAATGTAGCCACTATACGACCCAGTAATTCCAATTCTCAGAAAATATCCAAAGGCAATCAAAACGCTAAGCTGAAAATGCATCTGCACCTCCCTGTTCACAGCAGCATTATTTACAACAGCCAAGACATGGAAACGGTGTGTCTACTGATGAGTGAGTGGATACAAAAAGCTGTGATGCAATGGGATATTACTCTACCATAAAAAAGGAGAAAATCCTACAGTTTTCAGGAACATGAATGGAATATTATGCTGAATAAGTTAGACAGAGGCAAATACTACATAATCTCCTTATATGCGGAATCTAAACAAAAGAAAACAAAAACATAAAGTCATAGAAAAAGTGATCGGACGGTGGCTAACAGAGGCAGAGGATGAGGGAAAGGGAGATGAGGGGAAGATGGTCAAAAGGCACAAGCTTCCAGTTATAATATAAATAGGGACATAATGTACAGCAGGATGACTAGCATTGCTATATGACATACAGGAAAGTTGTTAAGAGAGCCAATACTGCCCTGAGTGGTATAGCTCAGTTGGCTGGGCAAAATACTGTAACGCCAGGGTGCCCAACCTGTGGCCCATGGGCTGCATGCATACCAGGATAGTTGTGAATGCGGCCCAACACAAAATCATAAATTTACTTAAAACATTATAAAATTTTTTTGCGTGATTACATGTCACAGTGTATTTGCTGTATGGCCCAAGACAACTCTTCTCCTTCCAGCGTGGCCCAGAGATGCCAAAAGGTTGGACACCTCTGCAAGTGCAAGGTTATCAGTTCAATTTCCGGTTAGGGCACCAGCCTGGGTTGCAGGTTCAGTCCTGGGTTGGGGCACATATCGATGCCTCACATCAGTGCTTCTCTCACTCTTTCCCCCTCCCTTTCCATCTTGACAAAAATAAATAAATACAGTGTTTTTTAAAAGAGAGCCAATTTTAAAAGTTCCCTTTACAATTTTTATTTTTTCTTCTTGCCTTTCTTTCTATTGTATCTATTTGAGAAGATGGATGTTGGCCGAACCTATTATGGTCGTCATTTCTCAATATATGTACATCAAACTATCATGCTATACAACTTACTCATACAGTGATGTATGTCAGTTATTTTTCAATAAAACTGAAAAAAAATCCTGGGATAAAGATATATATTGTATTCATTATGTATTTCATATTCTATTTCATAAGCTACATGGGTAGTTATTATTCTTTAAAGAGAGATAAATTATCTTTTAAAAAGTGTGTGCTATGTTAGTAGGATAACACACTTATCAAGTCCAAACAATGTGTTAGATGTTTGATCTCTATTAATTCATTTTACAGAAGAATAAAAAGTAAATTTAAAGGATATTTGAGATCTACTGGGTAGCGCAGTTCGTTAGAGCATTGTCCTGATATGCCAAGGTTGTGAGTTCAATCCCTGGTCAGGACACATACAAGAATCAACCAATGAATACAAAAATAAGTGGAATTGATGTCTCTCTCTCTCCTTGTCTCCCTCAAGTCAATAAATAAAAATTAAAAAAAAAAGATATTTGAGAGCCTGGTTAAGAAATGGGACATCAATAATCAACTGATCACCGAGATCCTGATTGCAGTCATCCCTGATCTTTATTCATTCCCGACATTGAGTAAATATCCCCTGTATATCAGGTGACGGGAGAATTAATATCAATCAAACCAAGTCACTATCTTCGAGAAGTTCACAGCTCAGTGGGAGAGGCAGATATGTGAAAGCAGCTTGAGAAAATGTAATGGATTAAACAGGCTGAACTACTCACTCTATGCATACTGCACTACTGGAGCACAGAGTAGTTAACTGATTATTATGAAGAGGGAACAAAGGAAATAATCCAGCTGGGTTTTGAAGGATGAGTAGGAGTTTGCCAAACAAGGAAAGGCCATGCCATGTTAAACATGTGTTATGTATAAAACCAGGGAGATAAGAACAAGCATGTGCATCTGGAAACCACAAATCCACATGTGGGGTGTGTGTGTGTGTGTGTGTGTTGGGGTGGGGGAGTAGATGTGTCAGGATTGAAAGGGACAGGTAGAGGAGGCAAAATTTTGATGTTCTGTAAAAAGCACAGTTTATTCCTTTGCTAATGGAGAGCCAGTGGTGATTTTATAATATCCAAGTCCATGAGTGTACCTGTTTTCAGACAATAATCAGCATCCACATGAAACCTGGGCTGGGAAGAGAGAGGCACAACCTGAATTGGCTGCTGTGGGCCTGTTTTAAGACAGTGGATGGCAATGAGTAATAGGGAATAAACTGATTCCTAAAGTGGGAGTGAGGAAATACCAGATATGATGGATGCTTTGATGGAGGAAGTAGAAGACAGGGGCACTTAAAAATGAAAAGATTGTTTTAAGTTTGAGTGGGTGGATGTGCAGTTTCTCAAAAAGAAAGAGTTAGTTTAGATTGGTAGAACATTTGGCCATGCTAGATTCAAGATTTTACATGAGGAATCCAGATAGAGATGCCCAAGAGGCAGTCAAATATTTAGGCCTGAAGCTCAGGAGAGAAGGCAAGGGAGGGCCGTGGCAGTGTGTCTGGAAGTCAGTCAGCACCTACCCTGTCCCTGAACTTCAGTTCTGCCACCCAGTCCAGCAACATTCTTTCACTCCGCTCCTGCCCACAGAATCGGGTGCGGACTCCTTATCGGACTTTCTAAGGCTGCTGTGAGCTAAAGTCAGCCTTTCTTCTCCGCCTTGTCTCCCTCAGTCTAGATGCTCACACCAGATAACCCGCTGCCCCTTTGTGAACAGGACCCTAGGTGTGTGCGGCTGTTTCTCAGCTTTGCATTCCTACCCTGCCAGATTCACTCCACTGGTTGAAATCTGACTCATTTCCAGTTTCATCCCAAATCCTCTCTTGGCCTTCAAGTGTTACTCCAATGGTACCCTCAGTAATAAACAACCTCTTCTTCTTCTGGGCTCCCAGAACACGCGGCTTGCAGCTCCGATTCAAGGTCTTACTTCCTCCCAACTGGCCCATCGATGTCTCCATAAGTCACTCTCCCGCGTTAGACTGGGAGTTCATCTGGAGCAGGGACAGTCCCGTAGGACGAGCTAAATAAAGGAGTGCTGAAAGGAAATGGCTCCTCGGGCTTAAAGCATATAACATCCTTTGCTCTGCTCTTGGGAACAGTCTTGCTATCACATCGGAAGCTAAAAGCTTCAGGGCTGATCACTTGGGCCCCAGTAGGGAATAGGGAACTCAGGATGATGTGATGAAACATGACAAATGACTTAGTGAACTGACAAAATTGCAAAGATTAGATCTTCCTTCTTTTCTGGTGTTTATCCGGCTTCTCTACTTGTCATGACCCTTCCTGCCAAGCTGGAGAACTGAGGCTTCCACGCGCAGAACACAAGAAGAGGAGAAGTGTGAATTCTTTGGCAATTGTGAGGTTTTTGTGTTTATGCGCTCATTAGATTTTTTTAAATGATTATTGTTAGTTATAGGAAAACAACAAGCATCTGTCACCCTGACTATGGATAAATGTAGGCTGTAATCTCAGCTGTCAACAGTTAACATCTTTCCAGGAACACAATATAACTCGACCTCTAATTACAGAGGAATTACTCTAGAAAGGAATTCAGTTAATGAGGGGTGGACCTCAGAGTAGAGGCAGCCTGTTCTTCCTTGTAGACTCTCTCATCACCCAAGAGTTAGGGATGCAGAGACAAGTAGAAAGATGCTCCCCACCCCTCAACTGCTGCTTCCAGTTTCTGCTGTTTGGAAGGCTGATACCACCCTTGTGCCTGCTCCTGAGAATGGCTCTTGGCATTGGATGCCCCGTTCTCACTCCACATTAGTTGACAAGACACTAGCCACTTGGATTCTGAGTGCCAACATAAATGCATACATCCTTAGATTCTGCTCATATAAGATAGCTCCTTCCACATTTATGCTGGTCAGTCATGTCAATGTCATTCTAATAATTACAGTAACAGCAGTAATAATATTTAGAGGGAGAAGAAACACAGATCATCTTCTTGGCGACCACAAGAGCCATTTTTCTGTATAATAATCACCCACATTCACAGATGTGTAAGGCATGCATCTTACATCTGCTTGAAGATCCCCTGGCTGTGAAGCAAAAAACAAAGATGCTTTGTATTGTTCCATCTTATAATTCCTTTTTTACAGTGTGTGCCTGGACTATATAAATAGCCAGTGCTCATTTTTACAAAAAAGTTAGATGCTGATTTATTGATCATTTGTAAAATGCCTCTCGCCTCTCTTTAGTTCCTTCTGAAATGTGCACTGTTTCAATTTCTAAAGACAAATCAGTTTCCCCCACACGAATTTCTTGATGCTTCAAACAGATCAGTGGAGATGGAAACATTTATATAGTTGAGTGAACATGTGTCAACATGCTCTAAAAGAAAAAAGAAAAGAAAGACACTAGTGCTCATAGGAGCACTGCCAACCACACACTTTAATGCCCATCCATTATGACTTGGAATCCATGTGTGAAACTGTCTTCATGACTCTAGGGGGTCCTTGGAGGCAGGATGTGGATCTTGAAATTGAATTAATTTTAAGACTTCACCACATATGGTAACAGCATCTCCCCTCAGAGCTGTGGGGCAGTTCCAGACACCGCATGGACCATGGCCAAGGTTCAAAAGACCACACACCTTTCTGTCTACTTCAAGTGACCACGTTTTGTCAAGTACATTTCATGAATATTTCTGTGTACCCTTGACTCACACAGAATTATGCACTGGATGTGAATTCAGGCAATCTGTGCCTGAAGAGCTCATCACAGAGTCTCCACTGCCTCCTGTCCCAACTCCACGGCTCCTCTTGGATTCTGAGCCATTTCCAGTACCACTCAACACATTTCTTTGCCTCAATCCCATAGCTATTTCTGCTTCATTATCAGGTACTTATATAATGAAGTACCCAGATTGAAATATATATGTGTAGATAGGCAAAGAAGTAGAATAATATTTTTTTTAAAGATTAATGTACTAGGTCTGTTGATACTACTCTTATTGCCATCGGACCCAAATATTGAAGAATCCCTACTATGAAGACAGCTGTTGCTGTTAAAGACATAATCTAGAACAAGACATGTTTATGTGCTTATGATTTTGGAGAAAATTTTAGGCAAAAGCTACGTGATGAAAGTCTTTCAGCCCATGAGGTCAGTGACATGCAGACTTGGTTATTTACCTTTGTCTCAAAGCCATGAAATTCAGAGCAAGAAAAGGCTAAGTCTGCAGTTTAAGACCACAATTTAAATCACTGCAGGAGAGACCCAGACTTTTCATTTCCTATTCTCCTCTTAGCGTAACACTGACTCCCACAGGAATAACCATCGCTCTCAAACCTTGACCACTGTGAGACACCTCTTCAGCAGGCTGAAAGCAGCATTTCATTAGCAAGTGGGATGCAGAATGGGTGAAGCAGGGCTGTTCTCTGGTGTAGGACTGTTTGTCCATCTCGGGCATCTCAGTGGACAGACCTCTTCTCTGAATCTCAAAAGGCCTATCTCATCACCCAGCCCCTGCTGGCCACCACCACCCGTGTTCCAGCCCTGGCCCCCATCACCACGTATGATGTCCAAGAAAGCGAAATGTTCTTGTTATCTTTATTTAGTCAGGATTCTGAATGTTAATTTTAGGAGCTCATCTCTTTCATGGACTTAAAGAGACCTTTATAAACCCTGTCCCCTGACCCCAACCTCAGCACAAATGTGCATGTAATTCAAATTAGCAATTTATTCTCAGGTTAGATGCTGAAACACTTTGCAAGAAATACACAAGTAAATGAACAAAAATTAACAGCAGAAATTCAAAGACTTCTCTGGTTTTCTATTAGATTGCTCACAGACTTACATGGAGGTCTCTACAGTGTACCAAAACAAGAGAAAAACACACCAAGTGGTGCACAACACGGTCACGCTCAGTCTTCCCTGATCGCCCTTTCCTGTTTTTCCTACTTGCCACTGGGAATGCACCACCATATTCTCCACATGTGGCTAAGTGAGAGCCCCGAGAAAAAGCTCTAAGTCTTGGCTTGTGTTTTTTCCCTTCATACCTTTCCAGTGTCCCTCAAAGAGTTACTGTGTGCAGCGGCACATGCAGAGGGTTTGTGTCCACAGGCAGGAGGTCCAGTCAGAGTTCCCTGAATTGCACCTGGCAAGCTCTCCATCCTCTCCCCTGCCTGGTGACTCCCTGCAATGTGTCTTCATCACTGTCAATCATCGCCTGTCACTCATGTTTTGGGAACAATGCCATCTTCCACCACCAGCTTCACACTTCTATTTTTCTGTTATGCTCCTGACTTTACACGAGGGAGTCTGAACCTAGACAGCAGCCCTCCCTGAGATATTATTTCTCTAGAAACCAATGTCCCTTCGCTGACACTTGGTTATTTTTCCTCTCAGAAGCTTCCTGAACTTTTCATTTAAAAAAAAAGCAGAATCATTAGGAGGAATCTGTGAGGAAAGTCATAAGATAATATTTGTGAGCATTCTTAGAAAGAGAAGGTAAAAGGAGAATGCTCACCTGATACTCCTGGGTATGACTTTATGACAAGAGGTAGGAAGGCAGTCTGCCCATCAGTCTAATGATTGCACCCCTGTTTGTGAGTACAAACTCAGCATACTACACAACTGTGTACCAATGAGGTTTTGCTGTGTTATTACATTCCCTGAGCACTATTGTTCAACAAGGATCAATAGCAGAACTAGCATGGACTGGGGAGTCAGGTCCCACCTGGAGTTACATCGAGCTCTGCCATGAGATCTTGGGCAAGCCAGTTAACCTCTATGAATTTCCGTATTCCGTACTGTTATAAAAGAAGGAGGGGAGCTAGCAAGCCTTCCCTTTGTGAGGCTTACGTAAGAATGTGTAACATGTTTTGGGGTTTTTCCCCATACACTCCACAGTTGGATACATGGTTCGAGGATCCAGTTTCTCCTACCCCCAAACAGGGGCTTCAGTTGAATAATAAGTTTAGTGTTCTGGAAGGGGGGAAAGGGAAGATGACAACACTGATGATGTGGTGACAATGGTCAAGATGATAAGGACAACTACGTTTTAGATCCTTTACCCATGAGGCATTTACAACTCCTGTGACTAGGCTCAGCTGATGGAGCAGGCTGAGCCAGCTATCTCTCCAAAAGAGAGGCTATCTACTCAGAACCTGCAGTGGTCCTTGAGGAGCTATAAGCATATGTCAACCCTTAGAGAAGAACTTGAGGAAACAGGTGACACAGTAACTGTACAAAGACTAAAAGTGTCCACACCTTGTTTTCTGAAGTCAGTACTGAGCCAGCAGTCCCTGGGCAAGAGTGAGGCAAACAACAATCACTGCACTGGGGCTCAGCAAGACCGGATGGATCGAGATCAAACTGGGGGTCAACCAGCCTGGCTTCCTTCCACTGTGTCCATGACGCGTGCCAAACACCTCCTTCCCTTTTGCCCCGGTCTGGACTGAGACACTACCTCATCCTGCTGCCCACACTGGGATGATTCTGAGTCCACCCTGCACTGCCCGGTATGCTGGCCACCAACTTCACGTGGCTGCAGAGCACATGAAATGTGGCCAGTGCAACTGAGGAGCTGGCTTTGAAATTTCACTTTAATTAGTAAAATGTAAATTTAACAATTGATACCTGATTTTGTTTCTGAAGGGCTTTTATACATATCTGGAATAACTTGGATATGTGAATCTATTTTTTCAACCATGAATTTTAGGAAATCTAAATACAAATAAGTTACTTCTGATGAAAACAGCATTCAAATTGAGATGTGCCATTAGTGTAAAATGCACATTGGATTTTGAAGACTTAGTATGAAGAAAAATGTAAATATCTCATTAATATTCACATTCATTACATATTAAAATTCTGTAAGTTAAATAAAATATATTATAAAATTAATTGTGTCATTTATTTTTTAAGCTTTTAATGTGGCTACTAAAAATTTTAAATTACATTTATGGCTCAAGGTATATTTTTTTGGACAGCACTGATCTATACACTCCTGAAATGGAGATAAAATTTCAGATATTGTCTGACCACTAAAAACGTGCTGGGAATACCATATTCTTTGTAATGGATTTGTCAGGTCTAACAGGGCACAGACTTTGGGGCTGACAGATGAATCTGAGTCCAGCTTCTACTAATTTCCATATCATCAACCTACTGTTGCTATCTGAGGTCTGCCTGAACCCTGATGCAATATTCAAAAGTATCTGCTTTCCCTTTTATGTTTATGCCCTCTGAAAATTTGATAAATATGCCTTTTGCTATTTGGTTACATGACAAAATGCTATGGAATTCATCTGAGAGGGCTTCAAAGATGTGTGAATTCCACAACATACTCCAACTCCCTGACGTCATGGGTAACAGTGAAGACGTCTCCTCTTAGAGTCCTGTCAGAGGGGCTCTTCCGTATTCATTTCACAGTCTCCGCCATGAACTTGGCTATCTCAAAGTCTGGGGCTCCTTCCTTTCTGTGTGCCCACACCAAAAATATTAATCAAATGCTGCCTTCTGAATGTCTGCCATCAAAATTATTAACCAAGAAATATTAAATGAATATATATATCCTTTAGTGATTATCTTTATTCAGCAAAACTTGCTCACTCTAAGTTTACTGGGTACGCTACTGGATGCACCACAGTAGACCCATTTTGGGGATGGCCAGCCTCTTGGTGTAATAGAGGATCAGCTCGACCCCTATTCTGGGGGCAGGGTGGGTCTTTGGTGATGCCAGTGGAAAACAAGCATGCCTTACAGATCTGGAAGATGCTTAACAATGTGACTTCCATGTGGAAGTATAAGCTCCTTTTTTCAACCCAACCCCTTCCTCTCCTAGGATAAGGTCTTCTTTGGCTTAATTTTTGGTGGTAGTCACCAGGTTTTCTTTTTTGCTACAGTTTTCTCTGAGTTCTTCATGTCCCTGCTCCCCAGAACAATCTGGATTGCAGGGTTTGTTTTTTCTTTTTAAAGATTTTATTTCTTTATATTTAGAGGGGAAGAGTTAGGGAGAGAAACATCAATGTATGGTTGCCTCTCGTGTGTCCCCTGCTGGGAACTGGCCCGCAACCCAGGCATGTGCCCTGACTGGGAATCGAACCGCGATTCTTTGGTTCGCAGGCCTGCGCTCAATCCACTGAGCTACATCAGCCAGGGCAGGATTGCAGGTTTTTGAGGGAGGAAACATGTGGCAAATGAACAGTAGAGGAGGAGGCAGAGAAATAAATGGAAAAGACAGAACTCCAAGAGGCTTGAGTCAATCTGTCTCTGTTGCCCTATCTCTAAAGTAGAATCTAGGCTGAAAATGTCTTCCACCTGTGGATGCTGTATTTACCGGCTAATTAGTGGCTCTTAAAAATCCAAAGAATGTCATAAATGCTAACTATTTCTTACACAGAAACCATTTAAGTAATTAGCAAAACCAGGTTGCTCTGAATTAGAAAGTAAATTTCAACTTGAGAACCCATTATGATCATGGGTGGAAAAAGTAGAACCAACTGGGGTCTATGCCATCATAGTGGGAATTTTATGTCATGGGTAGTTTGGTTGTGTCATTACATCGAGAAGATGGGCTATATGCAATGGATAGGTGGCTTGGGTTATAAAAAATATATATAGGAAAAATGCATGCATACAGGTACAGAAAATGAAGTAGAAAAGAAGACATCTCTATGCTGGAAGCTGATGGACCTACAGAGGACAAAGAATCACTTCCGAGCCCCCAGGTGGCTAAACCAGCACTAGGGTGGATTTTAATGGAACGAAGCAAATTCATCAGCAATTAGCTATCTGCATTCTACAGCTGAGACAAAGTGAAGTTTAACAATTGAGCCCTATCCTCATACCACTGGACATATGGTATTTTGTTTCTATTACCAAGATGACCTGGAGATCATCTGTCACAGGAGAAGAGACAATGGCTTGAATCAAATGGGGGTTAAGCAACCCAATTCCAGGTACTCACAAACCCCAACTTCAGAGGTCTGTGGGCCTTTGCCAGTGTGTGGGCAAAGATTTCAAATATCTCACAGCCCAGTCCCTCCTGTGTCCCCAAGAAATTCAGGATGGAATGAATTTAATGCATCTAGTAGCTTAAGATTTAGTTAGGGTTATCCATTCGTCATTCATTCATTCATTCAATATGTACAACATGAGGACTAAGCACAAGGTAGAATTCTGACTGGATAATATGAGGTTACGAAGCTGAATCAGACACAGACCTACCTTTAAGGAGCTTCCGGTCAAACTTCCAAAATAAACCAGCAATAACTGACAAAAATAAATACATTTGTACCCAGCACAACGCTTGGTACCTTGTGGGCACTAAAAGAATGTTGAGTAGCTGAACACAAGGCAGAGAGGTTGTCAATGCCATGTTCAAGGCAAATACTCTGAAACGTCTGAGTCAGGAACGGACCCTTCCCACCAAGGATGGCTGGTGGAGCATGTTCCGTGAGAGCTGAGTCTGAAGGATTTGGAGCAACCAGATGGAATGACAAGGCAAAAATGTATAGAGAAATAACAACAGTGATAGCAAACATTCGCGATTGCTTACTTTACTAAGAGGATTACATTTACAGACGAAGAAATTAAGTGATACGACTATGGACACAGAGTGATGGAGCCGGTATTCCTTCCTCCGTTTGTTCAGTTAGTCCCTCGTTCTAGGTGCTGGGGATACGGAGCGTTACAAAGCTGGCACTTTTGCTGCCCTCCCAGTGGGATTCTGAAGGAAATGTCTAGTAAAGTTGCCTTGATCAATTTATCTCCTGAATGCTGCAGAGGGGGCAATATCTAAAGTCCCTCTAGTAAGTGGATTTCTGCCATCACTGGCAAAGAAAGATACTGAAAGTAACTTAAAAATACAGCACAGGAAAAGAAAGGGATTGTGGCTTAAAATGGAGTGATTTAGTAATTCCTAAGCAAAATTTAAAACAAAATATCGAAGGCTTAGAAGTATGCAATATGTCAGTAAGATTTGTGGAGAGCTTTGAAAAGTGGTATAGGAGTCATTTTTCTAGAAGCATGAAGAGGCCTTGTTTTAGAGGCAGCACAAATAATCTATTCTAGTGGGAAAAAGCGTGGATATATTTAAATTACATGGCAGAATTAATGTTAATTAAGTCCATGCGTAAGCAGTCAAGTGGATGAGACATAATTTGTTAGGTTTGCAGTAGGAAGGGAATGACAAGGAGTTGGACATTCCAACTGCAATATGTGGAAACACTGAACAATATAATGATTTAAGACTTCTTTTGAACCAGACCCCATTGTTTCTTAATAGTGGCAGAGCAACCAATTGCTTGAGGAAAGGGAGTTCTGGAAACTCTCCAACACATTTATATATTTACATTTTTGGAAATGAAAGATCTGATTTGATAGCCTTTAACCTAGTACTAACATAGGCAAAGCATCCTATTGATGGGAAGGTGGGCGGGCTGCAAAGATGATTCAGGGCTCCTGTCTCTAAAGAGCTTACCTACCAGCTTAGAGTGGGGCTCAGGAAGTCAGGTACCCACCCCCCAATTTGTACCACCACAGTGCAGCAGGGAAGGGCCACTGGCGGGGTACAAAGGGCCCTAGGGACACAGGAGCACTTTCTGTGAAATCAGGTGAGGGATTAAAATAGGCTCCACAGAGGAGGGATGTTTTAGTTGGACACTGAAGGATGCGCACGTGCACACACATGCATCCTTTTGGGGGGAGGGCTATTTTCTTACATTACATTTATTGTGGTGATACTGGTTAATAAAATTATACAGGTTTCAAGTATACAATTCTATGATATATCATTCGTATATTGCATTGTGTGCCCACCACCCAAAGTCAAATCTTCGTCTGACAACATATATTTAACCCCCTTTACCCTTTACTACCTCCCACCTACTTCCCTCCAGTAGCCACCATACTGTTGTCTATGTCTGTGAGGTTTTTTTTTTTTTCATTGTTGTTCGATTGTAGTTGTCCCAGTTTTTTTCCCATTGCTCTTCCCTGCCCCCTCAACCCTCCTCTCTCTCAGTCAGTCCCCACACTTATGTCCCTTGCCATGGATCCTTTATATATGTTCCTTGTCGATCCTTTCCCTTCTTTCCCCTGTTATCCTTCTCACCCTTCCCCTCTGGCTACTGTCAGCTTGTTTTTTATTTCCATGTCTCTGGTTCTATTTTGCTCATTTGTTATTTTGTTGATTAGGTTCCACTTAGAGGTGAGATCATATGGTCTTTGTCTTTTGCTGCCTGGCTTATTTCACTTAGCATAATGCTCTCCAGTTTCATCCTTGCTGTTGAGAAGGGTAGGAATTCCTTCTTTCTTTCTGCTGCATAGTATTCCATTGTGTAAATGTACCACAGTTTTCTGATCCACTCATTTACCGATTGGCACTTAGCTGTTTCCAGCACTTGGCTCTTGTAAATAATGCTGTTATGAACTTTGGGGTGCATAGGTTCTTTTGAATTGGTGTTTCAGAGTTCTTAGAGTATAATCCCAGAAGTGGGATCACTGGATCAAAAGGCAGTTCCATTTTTAGTTTTCTGAGGAAATTCCATACTGTTTTCCACAGTGACTACACAAGTCTGCATTCCCACCAACAGTGAATGCACTCGCATTCCCTTTTCCCCACATCCTCTCCAGCACTTGTTGTCTGTTGACTTGTGTATGATGGCCATTCTGACCCCTGTGAAATGTTCTCTCATTGTGGTTTTACTTTGCATCTCTGTTAGCTAGTGATGCTGAGCATCCTTTCATATGTCTGTGGGCCCTCCGTATGTCGTCCTTGGAGAAGTATCTGTTCATTTCCTTTGCCCATTATTAAACTGGATTGTTTGTCTTCCTGGTGTGGCATTGGATGAGTTCTTCATATATTTTAGAGATCAAACTTTTGTCTGGTGTATCATTGGCAAATTTGTTTTCCCATATAGTTTGTTCCCTTTTCATTTTGCTGATTTTTTCTTTAGCTGTGCAGAAGCTTTTTAATTTAATGTAGTACTATTTGTTTATTCTTTCCTTTATGTCCCTTGCCCTAGGGAATATAATGGCGAAGATATTACTGCTTGGGACATCTGACATTTTTGTTTATTGTACTTGTTTGTTCATTTGTTGCTTTCAGTTTTAAATTCCACATATGAGTGAAATCACATAGTTCTTGACTTTTCCTGTCTGACCTATTTCACTTATATGTGCACACTTTTTGACAAGCAGAGAAGGGGATTTTGAACAGCATATGAGCCCAAACGCAGGCCATAGGCCAAGGAAATAAGGCAGGGGCCAGGGCCGGAAGAGGCGGTAGCACTTCAGGAAGCCTCTTCCCGACTTCTGTATTTAAATGGAAGATACAAAACTGTTACACCAACATACACAGAACGCCTATCCTTTCCCAATAGAGTGCTTTCAGACTCTTTTCTTATCTATTTCTGTTTTCTTATCTGTTAAGGGAAACAGATTAATGTGAAGGGACATATTCATGGGAAGAAGATGGGCTCTTGGGGAACTAGGAGACAAGAGGAGAAGCACGGCATTCGGAGGTTCTTTACTGCAGGGAACCTACTGGGTTCTGACTTTTAATTGAGGCTTTATGTGTAGCTTGAAGGAACACAAGACCAGTGTTATTGGAAAATGTGGTCCAGAGTTTCACATAAGTTTATCTCTTCAACGTGGTTTAGTAAATTTTTGAAAGCAAAGTCAGTTTGATGGCCTTAAAAGCACAGTGAAATTAAATATTTAAAAATTATGTTCATTTGAGTGTCTGACCTCCTTAACTAGACAAGCAAATGTCTCTATATGGTTTAGGGTCTTTTAAAAATATGTATTTTATTGATTATGCCATTACAGTTCTCCAATTTCCCCCTTCATTCCCCTCCACCCTGCACACCCCCTCCCACCCACACTCCCCCTCTTCAGTTCATGTCCATGTATCATAAGTTCTTTAGCTTCTGCATTTCCCACACTACTTTTGCCCTCTCCCTGTCTATTTTCTCCCCATCGTCTATGCTACTTATTCTCCTTACCTTCTCCCCACCCACTCCTCCCATTCCCCTGTTGCTAACCTTCCATGTGACCTTCATTTCTGTGGCTCTGCTCCTGTTTTAGGTGACAGCTTAGTCTGCTTTTGTTTTAGGTGTGGATGTTAATAACTGTGAATTTGCTGTCCTTTTACTGTTCATATTTTTATCTTCTTTTTTTTAGGTAAGTCCCTTTAACATTTCATATAGTAAGGGCTTGGTGATGATGAACTCCTTGAACTTGATCTTATCTGAGAAGCACTTTATCTTCCCTTCCATTCTAAATGAAAGTTTTGCTGGATAGAGCAGTCTTGGATGTAGGTCCTTGCCTTTCATGACTTGGAATACTTCTTTCCAGCCCCTTCTTGCCTGTAAGGTCTCTTTTGAGAAATCAGCTGACATTCTGATGGGAACTCCTTTGTAGGTGACTGTCCCCTTATCTCTTGCTGCTTCTAGAATTCTCTCCTTTATTTTAATCTTGGCTAAGGTAATTATGATGTGCCTTGGTGTGTTCCTCCTTGGGTCCAACTTCTTTGGGACTCTCTGAGCTTCCTGGACTTCCTGGAAGTCTATTTCCTTTGCCAGATTGGGGAAGTTCTCCTTTATTATTCATTCAAATAAGTTTTCCACTTGGTGCTCTTCCTCTTCTGGTACTCCTATAATTCAAATGTTGGGATATTTAAAGATGTCCTAGAGATTCCTAAGCCTCTCCTCATTTTTTTGAATTCTTGTTTCTTCATTGTTTTCTGTTTGTTTGTTTCTCCCTTCCTTCTGGTCCACTCCATTGATCTGAGTCCCAGTTTTCTTCCCATTGCTATTGGTTCCCTGCGCATTTTCCTTCATTTTGCTTATCAATGCCTTCATTTGTTCATCTAATTTGCAACCAAAATCAACCAATTCTGTGAACATCCTGATCACCAGTGCTTTGAACTGTACATTTGATAGGTTGGCTATCTCTTGGTCACCCAAAAGCTTTGGCTCTGGGGCTCTGAGCTATTCTTCTGTTCGAATCATTTTTGGTCAGGTGGCGCCTGTTATGTATGAAGGGCGGAGCCTTAGGTGTTTACCAGGGCAGGGCAACCTAGTTGCAGGGTTGTGATGCTATCTGTGGGGGCGGGGTCAGAGAGGGAACAGTGGTGCCTGTTCCAAGTTCTCTCAGATTTGTGTCGCCTCTGCTGCCTCCCACAAGCAAACTGGGCCCCCCTGGCGCTGGTTCTCAGGTGGGCGGGCCTATGCACACTCCAGGATCCTGCGAGTCTCCCCAGTGACCTCTCCTGTGAGGCTGGGAGCCTCTCCTGGCACCTTTTCAATCGGTGTTTTTAGGCTTTATTTCCCATCGCTGGGGCCCTGGACTGTGCAGTCCATCTCACTGCCCACTCTTGCCTAGTTTATGTGCACGTGCGAATGTGTGTCCACGGTCGGCCAACTGTCCTGTGTGCCCTGCATGGTCTGCTTGTCTCCTCCCCGCATCTGGGGTCTGCAAGCTGCATGCTACCTACGCTCCCTGGTGCTCCCAGGTCTTCCAGCCACTGCATTTTCCTGCTGCGTTCCCTCACCGGCTGCCAACTCCAACCTCCTTACTGGTCTGGTTGAATGGTTGTCAGACTTCCGTAGTTTTATTTTTGTATTCTGGTTGTGTTATTGTTTGTAAATATTAGTTGTCCTTAATCTTGGTTGTGAGAGGAGGTACAGTGTTTCCAGCTATGCCTCCATCTTGGCTGGAAGTCTGGTTTAGGGCTTTCTTGAGAACCAAGCTCCTTTTAAGCTGGACCCAGCAGAAGAGGCAGTGCCTTGCTGTAGAGCTAGAGGAGAGGATGGAACCACAGGCTTTGGGAGAGCGGTTTGGAGCCAGGCAGCAGAGCCCTAGCAGCACCATCCTCGCAGCACAGGCGGGAGGGTTACAATGAGTCGACGTAGTCAGTAATGTCAGCTCCCACTGGGGGCTGGGCATGCAGGAGTGAAGCCCTTACTCTCAAAGTGTGTACAGTCCAGACAGAAGGACCCTTACGATGAATATATTATGCAAATTGTCAAATCAATTTTCATTTCTCTAAATCAAAACATCCCCTAAAAGTCAGAAACAGTATTCAAACTTTCAGCAATTCAGGAATCACCTAGGAAAAACTCGACAAGGACAACTTTGGCATTGCCTAAGGGGGACAAGCACTGATCTGCTAGATACTCATTCCCTACACAACCCAAAAGAGGTAAATAGAATAGAGGGGGGAAAACAGGAAACCTGTACGTGTGCAGTGAGCTACCTGGCCTTGTGGCAGAGGTGGCTGTCTCATCACCAGTCATGTCAAAGTATTAATGTGCACCTCTTGACTCCAACTGGCTGAGGTGGCACTCTGTGGAGTGGGAGGCATTGGGTTTTATTCTGAGAATTAAAAAACTGTGTCTAGTTGCTGTACCGAGACTTCCGTTTAAAGCAATGTACAGTTCCGAAAGGGATTATAAGAGGAGCAGACCTTTTTTTCTCCAGGCTGAGGCAGGTTCCCACACCAGGAGGACTTATTCCACATTTTGTCTGTCTCTGAAGCTGGGTGCACTGACTGAACTCAGCAGTCCTCTTGGCCCACAGCACGGACTTGGCCCCTCTGGCTTCATAATTCCTTGTTACTTGTACATGTCTGCCTCTCTCCACTAGACCACAAACTGCTTGAGTGAGGTCTAGACCTGCTCAGGCATTTCTCCTCCCAGTATCTAGCACGGCACACTCTTCTGTGAACAATAGCCATTTAATAACCAATAAATATTTATTGAGTAAATATGATAATGGAGCTATAGGAGATGAGCAGGGTTGCCAGGCCCACTTTGGTCAGTAGTACATCCCATAAGCCCAAGGAGGCCAGTCCTTTTCCCCAACTGAAGACAACATCATGAGTGGGGCTGGATGACTCATGAGATGAAGGTGCCTGGTGTACCTAGCTAACCACATATTTCTCACTGAGTGGTATGTTCTTCCTGCTAAGCTAAAGTCTATGCATGAAATATCATCAAATCCTCACAATAACCCATTAAAGCAATTATTTTCATATTAACCTCACTTCACACCTGAGGAAGCTGCGGCATAGAGAGAATAAGTAACACGCACCAAGGCTGGCAAGGGATGGATCTACACTCAGTCCTATGGTCAACGGTGCCAGGTACCAGCTCAAAAGAACCAGTTATGCTCTCATCTTCTCCCAGCACTGTGACCAATGATTTCATTTTGTATGTTTGAACTTGGCTATGGTGGGAATATTTACACCATGAAAATCAGCAAGCACTACAAATCAAGGCTGTGTGTGTGTGTGTGTTTGTGAGTGTATGCTGGTTCTTACCAACATGTCCACTGCCTATAGCTGTCTGATCCTAAAGTCTCCAATAATGGTTCCATATGTGGAACCATTATTCCACATATAATCAATAAATAATAGTGCACTGACTTGGCAATAGCTGCATGTGGAAAGGAGAAGGGCAATGTGTAATGATGAGTACAAACAGAAGGACAGAGATATGTAAGGAGAAGGAAAAGAAAAAAAAAACACTGAGCATTAAATTTGTCAGGAAATCCCCAGCACACAGCAAACAGTGTATCTGGAAGACTCAAGCCACCAAAAAGTTATTTCCTTATAAAGCAGAAGGAAAAGTTCATTAGTTTCTACCCCAGGCTGGAACAAATATCTCTCCAGATCACCTAGTGTCCCTTCTCTGATTCCTAGCAGCCTTCTGATACTTGGGAGAAAGAGCAGTCAGCAGCACTGCACTCATTAGAAAATATACTCTCAACTGTAATGACAGAAAATGACACTGCTCTCAGCTCTTCATGAACCTTGTCTGCTAGTTCTCTAATGTTTGATTCCTCCCAGGTGGACTAATGAAGTCAATCTCTATGCACACCCACTGAAAGAACCCAGCAGTCTCCTTGGAAGGGCTGGACTTCCTCTCATTTATTGCTGCAGAAACCAAATGAACAGGGAGGGAAAAAAGGAAAAGAAAGGGAAATGAGGTCCATATACACCATGGTACAAAGCCGGTGTTCAATTAGTGCTTGGTGAATAATGACAAGAGACGAGGAAGAGAGAACTCTCTGATGATTTCAATTTGATCTCTAACCATCTACCATCTCTGACATCAGAACGCCTCTACGACAGACCAACCTGACTTTGTTGGGACACAAGGCCTCTTTTCCTTTCATTGCTAGCCTTTGCATTCGGTGGCACTCTGCAGCCCTTGAGATGGAGGTCTGAGTAACAAGGCACTTAGCCAAGATGTCAATGTCTGCTCTTCATGGACCTCTCCAAAAACCCGGGTAATGGACATCCGGAACTGGTACCCACTGGCACTATGACTGGGAGATAAGTCTTCAATGATGGATAAAAGAAAAAGAAAATGAAGAAAGAAAACAGCCAATTTGAGGGGTTCTAGAGCTCTGGCCTGAATGCAATAGCAGCTCAGGCCTCGACCAGGCCAGTATTACAGGGGATGGCAGGGAGACATTTGCAGACAAAGCGCAAGCAGTTTTTTCAGTCATAAAGCCTCAGACGAGCATCAAAAGCTGATTTTTATGGTACTCTCTAGAGTCCTGCTTGCTATAAAACACTATCCTAAGGTATTTATAGCCTTGGACTTCCATTTTAAGATTCATAACTCCACACAAGTTAATGGAAATCAATAGATCCAGTGATCCCATATTCTTTATAATTAGTGAGAAATGCCAGTCTTCATCACAACCCAGGGTGAGACCTGTTTCATCATGCGCCCAGACACTTCTCCGCACACCAGATATGAAAGACAAATATCACGACTTATGCCTCACTGGGCAGGTACATGAAGCTGAATTATAAAGACAAATAGACATGGAATGACTCAGAACAGGACTGAGGAAAGAGGACGGGAAACAGGAGGAAAGGAGTCACTGCTCAGTTCTGGAGGAAATTATCCAGAGATTCTTGCAGCACTCTGGCACCGTTCCTACTATTTCTTGACGGCTTCAGACTGTGGGGTGGCCAGAGGCCTTATTTCACTGTGTATCTTCATGCCTGTCATGAGTCCCTGGCAAAAAGTATGGGCTTTACAATTGCTTGTTGGATCCTGGTATGGGGATACAGTTCCGACGACAGTCCATGTCTGGGGCTCAGGTTCTCCAGGAAGCAGACTGAGGTGAAGATTGGTGTGGGGGAGGTTTGCTGGGGAGACCCTGGGATCACCAGCCGTGGGCCTTGTGGCAGCAGGAGGATTAGCCGCATGGAGGACAGGAAATGCAACACGGGCCTCAGCTGATCCAGGGAGAACTCTGGAGCTAGGATGACCCTGCGGAGCTGTTTTCCTTTGAGAAAGGAAGGCCTTTGTGTACCCGGATGCGGACTGTCCCTGGGGAGGACGAGATGGCTCTCTTCAACTGACTATTCCCTGAAATGGAATCAATTTAGAGTCACCAGCTGCCAGCACTGCCAGAAGAAGCAGGGACGCTGTCTCAGCCCTGAGGGGTCAGAAGGCACACCACAGCATCTGCTTCAGACCATAGTCAAGAGTGGTCCAAAGTGCCGCCCATGTCCAAAGCTATTATAGTGCCGTGGCTGGCTTGCAGTGGTGTCTGAGTATAGTTACATCTTTGTAAATCTTCTGTGCATTAAGTCTCATCTTCCAAACTAAAACAATTCCTCTGCTATTCACGCTGCAGTCCAGAAAGAACTTTCGTGTGTTCCCCACCCCATCCATCATCCACTCGCCAGAATAAACTATGGCAGACCATGTGATCAGAATGAAGATAAAAACACTCTACCTCAGGTGTCCCTGGTCTCCAAGGTCCCCCCACTATTCTTTTCCTGGAGCATGGCCAGGTGAATTTCTCCTGAAATCTCCATTCAAGTCATTCTGTCCCAAGAAGGGGAACCCAACCTCCTGAAATTCAGGTTACTAGTGAATAAGGTGAGGCGCACTTTTCACAGGGTGAACAAATGTACATCATGGGAAACAAGCACATGATCGTTTCATGTAGCCAGTTCCTGTTTCTGTACATTTAACATTTATTAAAACCCCAGTCATATGGAGCAAATCCTTTCCCCCATCAAACACGAGACAAACGTCTACCATTTCTTGTGTCCCTTGTTCAGAAAGCCAGAGGAATTCAGATCCAGACTATGACAGGGGAAATACAGCTTATCTGGTAGGCTGCTGGGTGCTAATAAACCAAAGTGCTGTCTCCCCCACACTCATAGAAGCTTGCTGGAGGTGCAAAATGTGCTTGGCCCACCCTGACATCTCCCAGCCCCCCACCAGGGCTGGCTGTTCCCCGTTGGGCCCTCCGTGATGATGAACTGAAAAATGTTATAAGAATTTGGACCTATGTTCCTAATAAGAAAATAGGACAGAGAGAAAGAGTCATAAAAATCCAAGTCCTTGCGAAAAGGACATGTATCCGTTTGAAATACGTTGCCATGCTGATGTCAAACCTCCCCAACTTCACCTCTAAGCCAGGCTCTTTGTGCACTCAAGGGCTTGGCCAGGGACCACAGCTGGCCTTGCTCATCTCCTTTCCAGCTATTATCTCACTTGGAGTCCCCTCCACATATGTGCTCTTGTTCTTAACACTCTCCTGTTCAGGAATCCTAAGTTAATCTATGTAACCTTTTTAAATAAGGATTAATGTTATTTGTTTATAATGATTCATATACCTCTTTTAACTCTAAGTACTAGCACGATCAGTATATTTTGGCTTAAATGATTTTGTGGCAAGTTTGCGAGGTAGATTAAAGCAAAAAGTTCATACAAAACACTAGCGAAACAGCAAGAGAATTGAGATATCAAAATCAAAGAAAAGGAGATACCGCAAAAGTCCTAAACGGAAGGCTCAACACAACTGCCTGAGTCTCAGTCTGGGGGGGGAGCCTCCCCAAAGCCAACCAGATAACCAGGAATTGTCCCAGTTCTTATCAGAAAGAAGAAAGCAGAGCGGGTTTCACAAAGCCTGTTTTTGGCCTGATTTGGAAAGATAAGTCTCAGTGAGGGACTCTGTAAAGGAGGAAAGTCATCAGCATTTCACAGGAAAAGCAGTCGGAAATTTTGTGTTAGTTGTTTGCTATGCCGCCTTTTCAAAAGTGGCGACGGTGCAGCCCTCCTATGGCGGATTCACTGCGAACGGGCAGCCACCAGAGGAACGGATGTCAGTGCTGACCACTCTGGTTCTCCACCCACGGTTAAGCAGAGAGCTCCTCCTTCAGGAAAACAGTCCTCCATTCTCTTCAGGGTTGTCTGTTTGTTTTTGTTTTAATATTAAGGTTACAGTTAGTATTATGGTTAGAGCTGAGGTTAGAAATAAGCTCAGAATAGAATTAAAGTTAAACATAGAGTTAGGGCAGGGTTACTGTCAGAGATGCGTTTGGCATTTGGTATTAAAACCTCATCCTTTCTTCCAGACTCTGCTGCAAACGCACGCATGGCCTCCACAAAGCCTTTCTCCACCATGCTGCTTTTCCTGCCCTGTACTCACGTGACTGTTACACATGTGGAACTTAGCATTCTCGTCTAAATATTGCTCTAAGTTTGTTCAGTAAGCGTGCTTTCCCTTCATTGAAATGCTGTGATAGATTCAAGATGGCTGCGGTTATTTTTGCTTCTTCTTCCACTAAGTGGGGGGAAGCTAATTACCCTCCCATTGAATCTGAGCTGGACTTCAGTTCTTGCTTCAATGATAAAATATGGTGAAGTGATATTATACCTATTCCAGGTCTACCCTCTCAGACAACTGGCGCTTCCGCCTGGCTCTCTTGGAACCCAGCGTGGCCGTGTTGTGGGACGCCTGTGCCACAGGGAAAAGCCACACAGGTGTTCCGATCAATAGTGAGAGTTTAGCCCATCCTCCCGTACATCCCCATAAAGGACTAGGCGCGTGACAAAGCTGTCTTGGACCCTTCATACCAGTTCATCTGCCAGTGGAGCACCACCAAGTGATCATCAACACCAAGTAGAACAAAAGAATTCCCAGTTGAGTCCTGCCCAAATTCCTACAAAACAAAATCTTGAGATCTAATGAAATGTTAGTTGTTTTAAGTCACTTAATTTTGAGGGTGGTGTATTACTTGACAATTGATAGCAAATCAAAAGCGTCCTGAGGCTGAAATCACATAATCTACTTCATTTATTCATTTACTTCAGCAAATAACCACGGAGTAGCCACTACGTACTAAACACCATTGCAGAGGTTGGGGATACATAAAATGAATTGACTGCTGGAGTGGTGGGTGGGATGGGCAGAGGAGGGCAAAGGGGGGAAAACTTGGGACAACTGTAATAGAATAACAATAGAAAAGATTAAAAATGAATAAGGTAAAAGCTCTGTCCTTTTCAAGCTGACGTTTTAATGGCAGTCCAACAATGCACACAAAAACAAATACTGTTACTTTTGTAATATCCAAATTGCCAGGCCCAGCACTAACTACAGAAAGTGACTAATGGGTGCTTGCTCCTGTGCATCCACGGTGCAGCTAAACACGTCATTCTCAATTCCACCTAAAAAACTTAACCTCATCCAAGTGCTTGGAAGAGTGCGTTACTAACAAGACAAGTTAGATAGGCCAGAGAAGTTAATAAACGACACACTTTTGCAACAATGAGTATAATGAAAGGATGTTTACCTATGTTCTCTGAAGCAGTGTGTCTTTTGCCTGTGGAGTTCTAAAACTTGTCTTAGGGAAAAGGGGGTAAACCTTCGGATTTTCAGAAATGTAGGTTCTTACCTAACTAGGGTACAATGTAATGCTCCATAAAATGTCAACATCAAAACAATATAGAAAAAATAATTACAGACATTGTTAGTGCTGTAAGCTGATAAGGACCAGATGGTCTTTTGTATTTATGGTTTTCCTTGTGCATACAAATGCTTTGGAGATCTAATTAGCCTTCTACAAAACTCAAACTGGGTAATTACTATCATTATCCCCTTTTCAAATAAATCTGAAGTCTAAACTGCAATTATGTTTTTTATTTTACATTTGGTATTCACACATTTTAAGAATTGTTCTTTACCATCTACTCAGAAAACTTCTTAACATGGACCGAAGTAAATAAAGTGCAGGAGGATTATAAAAAACATTTTTAAAAAATGGATCATTCTGTTAGAGGAAAGTGCTGACAGCCAGAGAAGCACTTTCTCGGCGACAGTCCTGTTTCTGTCACATTTTCACTCCAATCAAGAATACAGTCCCTGTTCGCTGGGATTTTCTATTTCCACTTATGCTTTGCACAGCAAAAGAGACGGATTTCTACATGGAGACATAACCAGTCACGCATGTTAGAGAACGGATTCTCTGCGAGATGCAATGTGGCAGCCATTTCAATTAACTTCTGCCTCTGCCCCCACAGTGTAACGCCTGGGCCGGCAGCGAGCTGTGGAAAAGCCCCAGGACGCATGACAAGGCTGGGATGTCATCTTTATTGGAGTTCTGGCCTCAGGACAGTCAAGTCACATGGTAACAGCACCTCTGTACTGGGAGGCGAAGGAGATGCAATCATGTGCGCTAGTGACTCGTAATAGAGAATTCATCAAAATCCGTCTTCACCGAGCAGTACCAGACGAGGGGTGTGAGGAGGCAACAATTTCATTTCAGGCGCGAGGCCAGGGTTTAGGGGTTATGAGGGGATCTGTGGGTCTTCCTTGACAGGAAAAAACATGGACAGTGACAGGTATGGGGAACCATCTCTTCTGCAACGGCTCCCAGGGAGGAAGGTCAAGAATATTCAGAATGTCTGGCCGATATCTCACAATGTAGTATCATGACTATTGGTCCAGAGGGCAAAATCTGGAAATAGTTGACAGAGGAAAAAAAATGCAGATGATGAACTGCAAGTGAGGTGGGTGCTTGGCAGGGGAGGCATTTCTTCTAAAGAGTGATGCCATCTGTCAACGCAGCTTCAGAGGTGGCAGCCCTCTGCCACCCGCGGCCTGCCTGACTGAGGGATGGCTCTGGGCTGCCGCCTTGGCCCTGCACCCCGGAGGCTGCCCTGGGCTGCCTTGCAGGCACCAGCTCAGGTGGCCAGGCATCGACAAGGAGGGCTGCAAAGCCAACTCTTCTCCCCCCTGAGATGCTGGCAGCAACCTCACAGCTCATGGAAAAGTATCTTGAAGGCATACATTCATTCTTCCATCCATTCAGCAAATATCTACTAGGTATCTATTTAGTGCTATGCACTATGTGAGGCAATTTATGCAAGTTCAGGTGTCAACAAAACACTGTCTTTACAAATGTTATAGTTGGGTTCCCATCATAAAAAGTGTTAGAGAGTCAGCCCAACAGTGAGACGGAGAGACAGTGTGTCGAGCGGTGCTGACAGCCTGGAGGGTGAGGTCATCCTTGTGTCTTGGGCTTCTGTGCCAGCCTGGAGTGAGCACAGCTGTGATTATGGTTGAGGATTATAATGCAAGAGACTATCTATGAGTTCATGCATCATCTTGCATTAGCACCTTAACATTTGTGCAGCTATTTTTACATGGTATCTTTACTTATCACCACCATTCCTCTTGTTGGAAGCCTGACGTGACAGGTGGTATTATTCTAATTTTACCAATGCACAAGGCAGATCACAGGTATTAAGGGACTGGCCCAACGCTATAAAGCAAGTAAGAAGCTGAGCAGATTTCACACTCAGGTCTTCTTCCTGCAAACTCAAGACTGTCCAGACAATGGGGACTTCCGCTGAAGCCTCTGCAGAGAGGTTCAGGTGCCAGGGCCCTCTCTGTGGGGCTGTCTGAGCAGACTGTTTGGTGGACTTTAGTGGCTCAGCAACTCAAATGTCCCTCTTGCTTCTGAGGCTGCAGGTCTAGAAAACCCCCAGGGGAATTTGAATCAGGACAGGACCAAGGTATCTGCATTAATTAACCTGCAACCCGTGTAGCAGAAAAGCAAAACTTTTCAGTGGGCAAGCATAGGAACACGTCTCAGCCCAGCCTGGATGAGCTTTATCAAGCAACTTAACTCCTTTGGGACTTGGCTTCCTTACAGGTGTGAGTGGCCTGTGGGTATGCAGCAGCTGACAGTAAATCATAGCATCCTGAGGCTGACATCATGTATTCTACCCCATTTATTCATGCACACCCCCTCTCAGGGTCACTATGAGGATGGAATGAGATGACGTGGCTACTACACAGGTGCAGAGCCTGGCACAGAGTAAGAAGGGTGAGCTCTGTTCTTCTCTCCATCAGACTCCCCTGTGGGTTTTATTTTGCTCTGTAAAGAAGAGGAGAGTGTTCTAAAAAGTTTCCACCATGGGGATGCCCCAGAACTGTAGGCATTTAGAGAAAGCCTAGCTGTAACTGAACATCAAGGAAGAAATCTGAGGTACGCACCAGGCATGGCACAGTCTGCTGTCTCCGGGACAGTGAGGTGGGGGGAAGCCAGGCCCCAGCACCACCCAGGTACACTCAACAAATCCTTCACTAGGCTGTAGCGCTTCACTGTATGTCCTTGTTTAAGAATGCTAGTTAAAGGGAAAAATAATAGCACTTGTGTCTGCAATATCATAAACATTTCTTGCCGATTTCAATGTAGCCTCCATTCTCTGAATAGGATGAAATCCAAAGAACCTTCTACCATTCACTTAGCACAGTGGGTTTCCTGCCAGTCAATGGTTGTGTGGGGCCCAGACAATAATGGAGATGACAATCCAGTTGTGTGCTGGAGGTTAAAGTATCACATTGTATCAACTCTGGGTCCTGATGGCAGTTCACCCCGTCAACTCCCTGGGCTCTGCTGCTGACCCAGTGGGGCAGGCTGGCCATTCTCTTGAGTGAGGGCATCTTCGAGTCATGGCACTCAGGAGCCCAAAGGTAACCACAGAGTGGGATGCAGCTGGGAAACAGCATGAGGCCTAAGGCCAAGGCAGGGCTGCCAGGAACTTTTCCTCTGCCTGCATCCAAAGCCATCTTGGATCAGTGACTCAGGTTTCACAAAGGCAAATCACAAAGGAAGATGCACAGGCCGGTTTCCGATACGTGCACCCCACAGCTTACTGCAGCTGCTCCCACCTGGGGGCACAGGCGGGTGGTCCAGATGGACCAGTGCCATCCACGAGAATTCAGTCTTCCTCAGAAGACCCCCACAGTGTGTTCTGCAATTTCCTTCAACCTACATTTTGTAGACCTCAGCATCTTATTAGTAGTCAGTGTGTGGAAATAATTTTTCAGTTAACCTAACAGCTATTATTTTTGTTTAGTGTTTTAAAGTTACAGTAAGAAACTTCACTTCCAAAGTTAACGTGAGTGACAGAGTTACAGAATGGTTACAAACAGGTATGCAGACTGGCGGGAATGTAAGTTGACTGTGTTGACTGGTGGTTCGCCAAAAGATAGGTTCGTATTTAACCCTCAGAACTTGTCCACATGATCTTATTTGGAAAAGAGGATGTTTGCAGATATAATTAAGCATATTGAGATGTAATAGATCACCCTGGATTATCTGGGCGGAGCCTAAATCCATTAACAGTTGTCATTAGAAGAGGCAGAGGGCGCTCTGAAACACAGCCGGGAAGACCATGGGAAGACGAGCCAGAAACTGGAGTCACTTGGCCACAAGCTACGGAATGCCTGGAGCCAGCGGACACTGAGGGGAGCAAGGAAGGATTCTCCCTTAGAGCCTTCGGGGAGCGTGGCCCCGCCACACTTAGATTCTGAACTTCTGGCCTCTTATAACTGTAAGAGAATAAATGTCTGATATTTTAAGCCATCAAGTTTATTGTAATTTGTTACATCAACCCTTGAAAACTAATACAGTGTATTTATAATATATATATATATATATATGTTTAACATATATCCGTGTCTCTACCTATCATCTATCTATCCATCCACATGTCCATCCATCCAGTGAGTGTGTATTATGTGGTGAATGTGCTGTTTTATCACATTGGACATAAAGTCATCATCACTGGTTGCATGATGGGACACAAAACAAAAGAGCTGTGGCCCATCGGCCAGTCACATTCAACAGCTGTAGCTTATGTGGGGGGAAGAAATAATGCCACCGGGGCTCCTAAAGTGGGACCTGAGTAGATAGGAAGCAGTTCTAGGTTATCTTTTACTCAGAAGGAATCATTAAGTCCTAGGTCAAGTGAGGCTACCTGACAGAAATCAAGCTAACTGCATTAGCAGGATCTATATTCAAATCCAATGGTGTAGTATGCTTGGTATTCAAGGGGGCACATGGTATGAAATATAGAGCAACGGTTCCTGTAAACTAGTTTGGAATTCTATGTCCTTATTTTTATGTGTATGCATTTGGGAAACAACTTACTTATGTATTTCGAACCTGCTCTATAGTAACCATAACATAATAGTCACAACGGTTATAATCAATCATTCCTGAACACTTCCTATGATTCAGGCACCAGGTCTAACCACTCAAGTACATTATCATGTTGAAGACGTCCAGAAATAATTGTCCTGAAGCATGTTTATGTTTGTTTTTCCGATGAAGAGGCAAATGTTGTGTTCAGCAAGACGAAGGGCTTGGGCAAGCCGGTGGCTGTTTCCACAAGCAGGCGTGCGCGGCCTCCCACCCTGCTCTTGGGCTCCAAGCCTCCAGAGATTCACAGGTCCAAGCGGCCTGTGAGCAGGGGGACCCAAAATCTCTTGTGGGATTCTCTCGTGTACTCATCCTCAGTAATAGGAACCTGATGTGGCCTCTCAAATTCCCTGCCTCGACTTACGTGAAGATAGAAAAGGAAAGAAGTGGTGATACTAAAATGAAGACTTCTAGAAACTGGGCGGTATTAAAAAGATGAGTAGGGTTTGGACAGGGAGAGTTGGGGAAATGGGCCTCAAGGAGGAGGGACACTGAGGTGGAATGTCCAGTCACCTTTGGGAACCTGACCTGGCCTGGACCATGGGAGTCTCCAACACCACGCATGTGAGTCTGAGCGTCCCAGGCCCTTTCCTGCAGGACAGAGAGCAGGTTTTCAACCAGTGCGCTGCAGGAGTTTTTAAAACATGCAATACCTGACTGTTTAGTCAGGGGCTCTGGCCTCTCTTCCCTTAGACTGCCGAATAAAAAAAAAAATGACAGTGGGCCAACACAGCAAGAGCCGTCTGGTGTAAATGAGTCAAAACTACACCTACTTTTTTTGTCAGTTTGACAAAACATAGAATATATTTTTTGGTGTGTGGCAGAATGTCAGTAGTTAGTGCATGTGTATCATGAGATGAAAAAGGTTGAAATCACTGCTATAAGGTGCTTAATAAATTTCCACTCCAGAAAAGATACTTATAAAGTGGTTAAGTTTGAGTAGAACCCACGCCAATTCATCAAAGTGGGCATTCTCAGCAGCAACAGAGCCTGCCTGTGAATAAAGGCCAGGACTGGCAGGAAAAGCAGGGAAGAGCGCATGGCATCCGGAAGGGGAAGGCCCACCGAGGCTCTCAAACGCCTGCTCCTCACACAGCTCAGACGTTTCTGCTGCAGGGCTATTTCTAAACTCAGGTATCTTGTCAAGCATCGTCCTCAGACTTTAAATGCCTCCCAAGAGTGGGCAGGCCTGGCAGGCTAAGCAAGAGGGAGGGAGGGAAGGAGAGACTGGTTTCTTCACAATCACACCGAAGTGCTTTTTTTCCTTTTTCTTTTCATCTAAGGACATTTTTTTCTATGTTTTTAGAGAGAGGGGAAGGGAGGGGGAGAGAGAGAAAGAAAGAGAAACAGGGATGTGAGAGAGAAACATTGATGGGTTGCCTCTCATACATGACCTAACCAGGGATTGAACCCACAACCTAGGTACGCTCTCTGACCTGGAATCAAACTCGCAACCTTTGGTGCATGGTCCGATGCTCTGACCAATGGGGCCACCCAGCCAGGGCATGTAGTGCTATTTGCTGAGAACTACAGGAATGGCATCGGCCCTCTGGGTAGGCATGATCCTTAGAGTGTAGCTTACTAGACTAGAGAAATCAGGCTCGTTTGCTCCCCAAAGTATAAAGAATGGGAGACACATTAAAGGTGGTGTCAGAGAATCTTGCTCCAATGTGGCAGATATGAAATCTGAAGCCCCCAAGATCCCACCATGGCTTCTTGTTATTTACTTCTGCTCCCTCACATGCACATGCTGACGACACCCATATTCAGGAGGGCTGGGTTGATTCTAGTACTAGAATCAAGGGTTGGTTCTAGTACAAGACTGGAGCAGGTCTGGAAGGCAGCCGGCCTTAATTATCTGTGTCTGTGCCTCAGGTTCTTAGCATCAATATACTTATCATATTATAATTACTAATTAATGTGTTAATCTGGAGAAATGTGGGAGCATGGGGGATGAACGATGCTGATCGGGCTTGGGGGTGTGGGACCTGCCCCTTCTCAGACATGGCTCATGTCAGACTAGCAAGGGCTCCACGAGGTTAATAATACATCAGTGAACAAGTACCATTACAGTCCGAAACGTGACTAATGTCACTGCTAGACCCCTCACCACCAAGTTCCTTTATTGCATCAGGTTGCGCTTTTGGAAGGAGGAATAACGAGTATTGGAAATCAGGGATGCTGCACACAATTACTCAGGTGTCACCCCTTGATGAGTACGACCCAGAAAAGCAAAATTCACAGCGGAATGTCTTCACGACATCTGAAACCTTATTGACACTGACACTTGCTGTGATGCGTGCTAATAAGATTCCAATTCAATTGCAAAATTCACAGTGGGTCCAAGTGTGTAGAAGGAAGTGCAAGGACCCACATTTCAGAAATCATTTCATTTAGATTTAAATACCACAGTGCCAAACATTTCTTTCCCCATTTATAAAATCTGGATTCCATGAAGTCCACATTTATAATACAGCATAGCTTACTCAATTCACTTAGAGGTGAACTGAGACCCAGAGAGATGCTATCAAGGCTGACGATCATAATGGGATACACTTGAGACCTTACCTACGGCGAACAGACATAAAAGCAAGAGTGGGAAGTGGCCAAGGAAAAATATCCTAAAGCAGGAGTCTGACTAATTTATGGTATTTGGGTCAAGATCATGTTCAATAGATCATGACATAGGAGTTCAGGGTTATGCGTACATTCACATACACATGCCTATTTGCTGTCCATATTATTTAATGTATTTTAAATTTAATACGCAAATAGTCACCCTATTACCCAGTCCAACGAGTCCCTGCCAACCTTTTTGAAAGGTCTTTTACTGAGCTGTACTTATTGAAAATTGAAGTCATTTAAATCCATGCGATGAGATTCTCATTTCCACATGGCTGTGACCCATGCCAGGTGGGGCACCAAACACAGTATGGACTATGTGGGCTTCCCCAGCCTCAGCAATACCTGTCCCCTGAAGGAGGAACGTGTAATATAGTGAGGTGAAAAAGAGAATATACACCCAACATGCAGTGTTTGCTGAGAGTCAGATTTATTTTCAGGAGCTTCACCTGTCTGACGTGCTAGCTCATTTATTTTAAAAACAAAAGCCCCATGTATAATGAAGAAATAGTATCTCAACATACAATAGAGTCAGAATCACACCCAGAATACAGACCATATCCAGAAGCTCAGCGAGGTGAGGCAGACTCTCTTGTTCCAGTTACTCTGCTCCTGTTTTCTCGGGAGATTTTCATAACCACTTGGACTTCATAACGCTCAGGATGTGCCTACAGCTCTTACATCGCCTGATAACACGTGTGGATGCCAGACCATAGGTAACGTGGCTACTCGGTGGAAACAAAAATTGTTTCTGGTTTTTAGGCCCTGCTGTGAGGGAGGCGTTCTTGACTTCAGTGCCATGAATGATGAAGATCTCTTTGGGTTATTATTATTCTTTGTAATGACTCATTGCAAAAGTGAGAGAAATTAATGATCTTATCAGCATGACAGGAGGCAGATTACATTGTCTTTATTTTATCGTTAGCGACACAAATAATGTAAAAATGGTATTCACCCATCCTGACCCCGTTAACCATTTTCTCTGAAAAAGCAAATCTGAATGGGGCTCTGAGAAGAAGAAATATGCAAGGAATTTGGTACTTTTCCCTGAACTAATGACCAATGAAACATTGGTTTTTCAATCATTCAGTCCACCCCTTATACCACCTCCTCAAAAAGCTGTAATTTTTTTAGGGTAGGGGCTGCCTTGCCTTTTCATTGTGTCTTTGTACGTCCTTTTCCTCACTCTCAACATAGCACCTAGCACTGAACTTCACTCAGTAAAGGTTTGCGGTAGTTGAATGAGGGATCCTTTGAATGCTGACAGAAGAGGGCAAGTTGGAGGATGGAGAAACTATTCTGAGAAGTATGAATGGTTTGGCACATCTTGACTTTGCAGTGACAGCCAGATGTCCAAGTAGAGAGGATAGACGGGACTGGCACTGGTGTCCTCAGTCATACTGATATTTGCAGCCAACACAATTTAGTTCTCCTAGGGTTGGCCATTACATCATGTGGAGCATGAAACAGCTGAGGCTGATGACAAGATGGCTACAGCTGGGTTGTCACCATGGTTCTCTTGACAGAAGCAAACCTAATGAGCAAGCTAGTGTGTGCCAAAGGCCCTTTGGTTGTGTAAACCAAAGGGAGAGTTCTGACACCTGAAGTCCAGTTCAAGCCCAGTCTTCATTAAATTCCACACTGTGCAAAGCCCAATACCTGCCGTAAATCTTGCAGATTTTATAACACACTGATTTCCCTTCATTGATGAATATTTGTTTCTTAGGTACTAGTAAATACCCAAGGATGTTTTTGAAAGTTGCTAAAACTCACTGCTGAACAGTTAAGATGATCTAATTTGTCTAAATTCTACTTAATCCTCTTAAGCCATACTTGTCCCAGCTGTGGTGTCAGTCCTTTAAGACGATGTCATTACTGAAATTCAGGACTGACGCTTTCTGAAGAACTTGGACAGGAATGTGGATTATGGGTAAGGTAATGACAAGTCTTGATCTATAGAAAGATGAGTCGCTGGTATAACTTGGCCCTACCTTCTTGTGCTCAGTCCTGTATCATAGCCAAGGTCAAAGGGACACTTTTGTGTCCTTCAAGAATAGAGCCCTGTAGGAACCACCGATATCTGTCTCTAAGACTTTGTTACTGAATTGTCACCCAGTGATTCGGTATGCTTTTCCTAAAGAAATTATAGCCACTTCATATTGTAATATTTATTTTGAATTGTAAGACAGAACACTTTTCTCCTATGCTTTAATCTTCCCTTAACACAAAAGACTGTAAGTGTTTAAGTCACTCCAGTTACATCAAAAGAGAATAATCACTTTCTGTTCCGTACTAGCTGAGTTAAATAGCAGCTCTGTTTCCAGAAAGACAATAATGTCAAAAATTAGAGAGGAAACAGGAGGCATTCTGGGGAATTTAACTGTTGAACAAATGGCTGGAAGGTGCTTCAAAGTCAAATTAAAGAATTTAAAAAAAATTACACCCTGACTTAAAGCCTAAGAACAATTTTTCTCTCTATGTAATTAAAACATAATGCTGAAGACCTCATCAGACAGTGAGTCCTGATATTTTAATAGTAAAGTAGAATGCCCTCATGATATGGCTTATTATTAAATATATTTGAGTGTATTGTAGATTAAATCAATTCCAGAGGAAAAATAACTACAGCGCATGGTAAAAGCCTGGTTCAACACAATTTTCTATATAATGGATTCCCCAAGTCAGTAACATGAAAATGTCCAGTTGAAAAATTTGTCCTAAATATTCTGCTGGAGATGTAGGTCAGAATGATGGGGGAGGGGAGGCACGGGGAAGATCTATGCATCGCAGCAGGCTCCTGCAGGAACGCATCTTGTGAGGACCGAGGAACAAAGAGCAGTACAAGGACGGGCCAAAAGCTGCTTGTATTGGTATGCTCAGGTGGCCATCACAAGGCACCACAGACTAGGGGCTTAAACGACAGAAATTTATTTTTCCATCGTTCTGGAACCTGGAAGTCCAAGACCAGTTGCTTTCATGGTTGGTTTCTGGTGAGGTCTCTCTTCCTGGCTTGCAGATAGTAGTAGTCTTCCTGCTACATCCTAGCATAGCCTTTCCTCGGTGGGGAAAGGGAAAGCCCTTCCTCCTGAGTGGAGAGAGGAAGTGGAGAGACAGAGAGCAAGCTCTCTGGTGTTTGTTATTATAAGGACATTAATGCTATCGGATCAGGGCCCTACCTTAGGAGCTCTATAATTATCTACTTAGAGACTTCATTTCTAAATACAGTCACACTAGAGATTATGGCTTCAACACAGGAATTTTGAGGGGACACAAACATAGAGACTGTAACGCTTTTTTTAAATCCTCACCTGAGGACATGTTTATTGATTTTAGAGAGAGAGGAAGAGATGGAGAGATATTTTGATGTGAGAGAGAAACATCGATCGGTTGCTTCTTATACATGCCCTGATAGGGGACCAGGCCTGCAACCTAAGCACATGCCCTGACCAGGAATTGAACCCATGACCTTTTGGTTTATGAAGTGACACTCCAACCAATGATGCTATGAGCCACACTGGCCAGAGCTAGACTGTCACCTTTTTCATCGCATTCCTGTTCTGCAGAAGGTTCCAGGTCCTCAGAGTCTGCATGACTGGCACCAGCTGAAGGGAGGGAGGGACCTCACCACCTCCCCTTGTGGAGACCCTACAAGAAGCCCTGCTCTCTGCTCCCTGGAGTCAATGAGCAGTACGTGATTCAAGAAAATTAAATGCATGAGGAAAGGTCAAAGGAACAAGAGTTGTATAACTGTGACAAGAGAAAATGGAGGTGATTTAGTAATCCTCAACATAGGAGGAGATATTATGCACAGAATTCTGATCAGCTGTTTCCTATTGCTACCGGGAGCCACTCAGGAGAAAATTGGATTAAGCCACAACAGTGGAGGGATTTAAATGAGATACAATGGATAGACATCTTGACAGCACAGGCTTGTTGCTTGACCCTGAGAACTGACATATAGAGAAACTGAATATAATGGGGGAACCTGAGCTCCTGGGATCTGAGCTCCAGGCAGGGGTCCAAACTGGTGGGAATGAACGGTGGTAGGTTGGAAACAAAGCACTGAGTCTGTCATGCTGGTCCTGTGTTGGGCTCTGTTGTGTCTGAAATGTAAGACTTCATCGTTGGAATCTGTGTTTCCAAACGTGCCCTATGCCGTGCACTGTGCAGGGCGGCCACGCTCAAGAAGGTGCCTCTTTATAACACTCTATTCTAGCAAGCAGAGGACAGAGGGTCTCATTTCCCTGGCACAAGGAATGAAAAGTTATGGGTATATCATGAGCAGTACATGCCCATGTACCTATCTCTGCTTTAGCCAAGATCCTTGAGATAAGGGACACTCGTTGAATGCATATATCCATATTTTGCACAGTACTCAGTACATATAGGCAAGGATAAATAAATATTTCTTCCTGAAGTAAAAATAGTAACACCTACAGGCAGATGATGAACCCAACTGAACCTGACCGTGATCAATTTTTCCCTTATCTTTAACCTCACCCACCGAAGATCCCTTTGGGAACACATCACAGGAAAGGGGATCAACAGTGATCAGACTCATATTTATCAAGTGATGTGCTTCCCTCCATCCTTCACCTCTAAAGCTAATAAGTAGCAGGATGAGCAAGAGTCTGATGAGGTTCGCTGACCAATGCATGTCTGAAAGGGGAAGTTCACTGCCTTTCATTCTGCGCCTTACTCTTTCGTTCTTCTTTCCCCGTATCAGTTTCCTGAACTTGAGGACACAGAAAACGAATGATACACTGTGGAATTATTCAACAGCTTACTGACTCCACTGACCTCCCCCTCAATCAGCGACATTTGCAGAGGTCACAGGGGCACCAGCCTGATTTTTAGGATGCTGGCAAGCAAAGAATGCTGTTCAAGTCACTGTCTAACAACATATTTAGCTTATTTTTGCCTGGAAAATTTAACTAGCAAATTTACTCTTATTTAGGAACACCCATCAGACAAGAAACGACTGTGTGAGCCCACAGAAGCCAGGACTCCCTTATAGCAAACCTGGGGAAGCTCTCTCTTTTCCATTAAAAACTATTGATCCCCGAAGTATTAAAACCCCCTTAATGGTAGTCCTCTGATGAGTGAAAAGCTCCTTTTGTTTGCAAAGTTACTTTTGCATAAATAATTGGTGAAAGGAAGTCAACCCACTCATGTGTCATAAAGTATCAGAGCATGAAGGAAAATAACCAGAAACATCAAACTGGCTTACTGAACAAATATGCTAAATTTTAAAACAACAATTTCAGTTAATTCTTAACAACAAAGGTAGCAGGGCAAAAGGAAGAAAGATGTGCAGAGGGTGAGCTAAGGTGCTACTGTCCCCTCTAAGGGGAAACACTTTTCCAGAGGCAGTAGAAACAACTACATATTTACCAGCCCACGGCGCCCGTGTGCTCGAGATGTGTGTTTCTCCAAAGATGGAGGAGGAATAGAGGCACTTCCTTCCTGACCTTAAGCCCAGAATAAGGGTTAACCTCTGATTATACATACACAATGAAATTCAAAAGAATAATTACAGGCCAGAAGGTGAAGCCCCGTCAGTGCTTCTTTCTGCTCCTGCCTCTGAAACCGTAGCAGAACTTCCCCATGACACTGACCGGGGACTGGATTTTATTACAGGAATGTGTGTACGACCGTGTGTGTTTACCTCCTCGCCTTCTCTCTCATCCCCTGAACAGGACTGGGCTCTGAGGAGGCCTCAGTTAATGCCTGTCGGATAGGAATGACTGCCTAGCCTCCGGAGCAGTCAAAACGAGTTTAATGATGCTTTTTGAAGCTGATTTTCAGGAGCTGATTATCCAGTGGTTGCCTCAGCTCATGCCCTAGCTACGGCTCCTTCTCCAGCAACCCGCCTGCCTCTTGGCCATTTTGCCTCTCATTAGAGCCTTTCATGAAAGCGTACTGGGAAGGAAGAACATGTGAGATTCAAATGACTGCCCGTATGACAGCAGGAACAGATAGATAATACTGAGTGACTCAAGATTTTTTTATGATCTGTAGATTTAAATTATCCATACCATGTCCAGTCCTCATTAGCATGGATGGCCAAGTCTTACCGGAATGTTCTATTTACTACATGGCAGGTTATGCAGCAAACTGCCCTACGAGTCTTCATATATATTCTATGTCGATGGTCTTTCCAGTGGCTAAAGCAAAAACAAAATGCAAATATAATCCTAAAAACAGTAACTGTAAACATGGGCTTTCAAATGTCACCAATCACCCATGGTGACATTAATACCTACTTATTTAACTTGACATATTCCCTCCAAGAAATTACAAGTGCTCTCTATCCACATCACATAATGCAGTTATCTGGTGAAGGACCAGAAAAGCCAGCCTGGTTTTACAGAGGGAGATGGGAGTGTCAGCAGATGGAAACGTTCGGTTCTCCTAGGCAATCAGCTGCCCGGACCAGTGCTTGCTGCCCTGAGCTACGCTTTCTGCCTGTGCATGGCGGACGGGGGGCAAAGGGAATGGCAGGCTTTAATTTTTTAGTGATATTTTATTGCAGCAAGTATCCCACGTTGTGAGAGATCTGACAGGGAACTCAGAGACTCAGTGAGGAGACTACCATAGTGACCCTTTGTGACGGCTGAGAGCCAAGCTGCCCTGACCATGCCTGTAATTCACTGCTAATCTGAATAGGTCAGGAGAGAATATACAAGTTTGAGTAACTCATTGTAAAGTTGAGGTTCATGGCAATGAAACTAGAAAAAAAGGTCACTTTTAAACAAAATAGCTGTCTCTCTCAGTGTGAGGGGAAAATGCAAGCTGACCTAGTTTGGTGCTGAGGACCTGAGGGAGGGAAATACACTGCAACATTCCCAACCTAATGCCAATACCAATCGGGTTGCTAGCAATTCAGGTTTTAAACACTCTGGCCCTCAAGCTCACGGCTTTGGATGTCTGATCTGTAAGTAAGAATTTCCAAAGAGGCTGTGTGCTCGATGGCTCATGCTTTCATTTATCTAATGCTATTGATCACCTGCCAGGCATTCAGCTAGATGCTGAGAATACAGCATGAAAAAGTCATATTTTCAGACTTCATGGAGCTAGCCGTCTAAGAAGGGCGTGGAGAGCATAAATAACCGCTAGATCCTGGAGGAACCTGTTAGAAGCCTGTCACAATGGTTAATGAAGGTCTGGAGCGGGGAGAGGGGAAAACACAGTAAGAAATATTTAGGAGAAAAATTGGAAAGATTTGGTAGTGTTTAATGCTGGAGGTGAGAAACATTAAAAGAGGACTTCAGGTTTCTGGTTTGTTGGACAGTGGAGTGTCTCCTGAAAGAAAATACACTATGGAAGGTTTAGTAAGGAAGACGGTGGGTTCAATTTTGGACACGCTGAGCCTAAGGAGCTTACACAGCATTGAGGCATGTGTCCAGAACACGAAGGTACCCATGCATCCAAAGCTTAGGTAAGAGGGGGTCAGGGTTGTAGGTACATGTGAGTATCATCAACATAGCCATAGGGATGGATGAAATTGCTCAGCATCTATGGGAAATAAGATTAGAAGGATGAGCATGGTATATGAGGGAGGGAACAACATTTTAAGGATAGGATGAGGAATTAGAATCCACTAAGGGTGCCAAGAAGGACTGTCCAAGAGGCCAGAGGGATGATGGGGAGAGCACAGTGTCATCATCGGCACCAAATGAGGAAAGTTCCAAAGTGGGAGTGACCCACCTGTTAGGCACTCTAAGTGGGCCAAGGTATCACTGCCTGCAGTGGTTAGGAAGGACCACGGTAACCTTGGAAGAAGCATTTTCACTAGCATGAGAGTGATAAAAGCCAGATTGAGCAGGGCTAATAGGAGTGAACAAGAAGAGAGGAAATGACAGGCAATGACTCTAGATTAGCATTCTAATACCTGACAGCACACCAGAATCACCCAGCGAGCTTGCTTAAAACACACACACACACACAGATAACTGGCGCTAGGAATCTGTGTCAGGCTCCCCTGGCGATGCTGATGTACAGGGTGGTTGGGCACAGTAGACTATTTTTTTAATGATGCCCGGCAAAAAATGAAGAGAGAGATGGGGCAGGAGTCCAATTTGGATGATAGTGGGAAGCAGGGATCATACGGGAGAGATGAGCATATTTATAGATCAGTGTCAGGGAGAGAGGAATGCAAGGTCATGGTGCCAGGAAAGAAGAGGCGGAAGATAACAGGAGATGTTAACTGCTTGTCACATAGTAAGAACTCAATAACATGTTAGTTTTCTCTCCTTTCATTTTCCCTTTAGCAGAATAAAACTTCTGCATAGTTATAAGTAACTGAATTCTATCACTGCCCCTGTATCTTGACTCATTTCCAGTTACACTGGTTGATAAAGAATGACCAGTTTGCAGGGAAAGACTTGGGTGCACGCTACCAATTAATTAGTCTGCTAGAGAGTGCTCCAGTTTTAGGAAGTCTCTTATGTAAGAAAAGTTGTCCATCGTTCTATTGTCAGTATTTTAATCCTGAATGACGGAGAATCCAGGCTGTCTGAGAGTATGAATTCAACTAAAATATGAAAAAAAAAAGATCAGATGCACTTTTCTTTTCAAAAAGTCTGTGATGGGATCATTTCAAGGAAGAATTTCTATAATGCTGTGTGCATGTGCAAAAGAGAGAGAGAGAGAGAGACAGGGAGGGAAGGGAGGGAGGAGGAAAGAAAGGAGGAAGGGAGAGGGAGAGAGACAGAGAGAGAGTGCGATCTAGAGATTCTCTGCCAACTCACCAGCTTAAATAATAGCTGCACATACATGATATCACAATAGTCTCCCCAGCAACTGTAAATGACATTACAAACCTGCCTGTGACTAAATGGGGAAGATAAGAAGACAAGAGTGGACAATCTCCTAAGCAACAAATGCTCTCTTTCCATGGAAACACTGTCTTGTGGGGAAAAAAGGAAACACAGATAGTAGATAAAGGTACACAACATTTTCTAAATATAGCATTTCACTAAGCACTCTGTCAATCGCAATTTAAAGACCGTTCCACCTATGAGAAATGTTTCCCCTAGTTTAATGTTTCAAGAGAGGAAAGCAGAGGCATTTTTCTTGAAGTCAGGCATCACATATCACCACAGCTGCTCACAAAAGAGGGCAAGTGTGAATGGAGCAAGTTATTAGTAAGCTTTAGGTCTGCTCCATCTTAAGAAAACACCATGGAACGGAAGCCAAACAAGCCAGATAAATTACAAATAGGAAATTAACATTATTAAAATCCCCTTATGAAGAGAATCAGGCTGGATTCCTTTGGAATAGCAAGTCCATTAGTGAACGCATGAAACATTTATATTCTCAGAGTTATAAAGGTAGGGAACATTTGCTAAAAATGCTAATGACACAGTGCACATAGGCATTACTAAGAATTCAAGGCCCCATTGCTGATGGCCCACTATCTACAGACGCCATACTATGCTCTGGGCATCCAGGGTCTGAAGTACCTTATGCAACAACCTGGAGAGGAACACTCTCTCATCCCATGGGTCAAATGAGGAGATAATGGCTGTGGGAGCAAACATTCTGCAGTGGACACCGTAGATATCAAGCTCTGATCCAGACGGGTTTCCCTCACTCTCTTGGCTGGACTCTGTCACCTCCCAGCACAGGCCTGCCCACCAGCTAAATGGTGTGTACCTTCCCTTTTCCTGTAATCCGTTCACGACGGATGTCAACTCCTCCTCACGATGCCATCATCCTGTTTGTCAATGGCATGCACATTCTGCTCTCCACATTATAATCATTAACTGTTAGAGGAAGGGAAGACTTCAAGAAAACATGAAATATCTCATTTTATTGCTGGGAAAAACCTAAGTTCAAAGACTAAATGCCATCCACAGAGGTGAGAGTGGAATCGTAGTCTTGCCTGGCTCTTGAACCACAGCTTCTCACCACCCCACACCCCCATGACCTAATTCTTGTTATTTACTATGGACAATTATTTTCCTTGTGGGCATCTCTACCTCCTCTTCCTTTCTCTCTTTGCCCCTCTCAACTGTACATTCCTAGAGATTTAGGAGCCATTTTATGTATGATAAAAGTTTAAATCCCAGGGAAACTATTCCCTGGGACCAAGGGCTTCTCCTTCCTCTCTGTTAACTGCTACAAACAAGACTTTCAGAGGCTGCCTCTTTCCATCCCTCCCCAGCCCACCATAAAGTTACACTTCCTTAGGTTGTATTTGTCTTCACTGATGTAACAGAACCTTTACCTACAAATCAAGCCATCAACATTATTTGCTCATGGAGGACCTCTGAAATCACTGCCTACATCCTCCTCACTAACCTTTGTATAAAGCGATCTCTCTCATTAATCTGTGATGATCACTGGCTAATGTTAAGATGACTTACACGCATAGCAAAGAAGATCTTGATGATTCAACAACAATTCAATTTTCTATGAAGGCCATTAAAAAGTGAGACATTTACAGACTACCCTTCATTAATAAGTGGGGATCTGCAGGCTGATTAGAATTCACAGGGTGAGGAAATCTATGCTTATTCCAACAATGTTGCAGCTTTATTAGTAAAGTTCATTCATTTTTTTCCTTAAGTGTATGTCCCTGGGTGAATTAAAAGTGTAGTTGTATCAAATGGCTCTTACTGAGATGAAAGCATTAGTGATGGGGCTCCTTCCATACAAGAACAAGTACCGTGCAGAGTTCCTACCAAGTGAAATCAGCAGCTTCCACAGCTGGCAGTGCCAACGGGGTGGAGCTCATCTCCCTTGATAGCCCCCCCCCCCCATATTCTCTTTAAGTCTTTGTCGGGCGGAGAAGAAAATCTGAACCTCTTCGCAATTATCCCAGTTCCTCATGAAAACACATTTCATTTCTCCATCAAAACTAAGTTCTAGCCCTGGCTGGGTGGCTCAGTTGGTTGGAGCATCGTCCCCTATACCAAAGGGTTGAGGTTTTGATTCCCAGTCAGGGCACATACCTAGGTTGCAGATTTGACCCCTGGTCAGGGTGCATACAGAGGGCAACCAATAGATGTTTCTCTCTCACATTGATGTTTCTCTCTCTCTCTGCCTCATCCTCTCTCTTTCAAACAAACAAACAAACAAACAAACAAACAAACAAACAAACATGCCCTTGGGTGAGGATTAGAAATAAATGAATATATAAAATATAAAATGAAATGAAATAAAGGTGTAAACTACTCCCAGTCATTCTGGAGCTGGCATATGTGAGAAACTTTACTGTCTTCTGGGTTATAATAATTGGCCCAAAAAAGGACCTAAGGAATGTCAATTGATGGTCACTGACACAAATTCAATGCCAACAGGAATCTCCAATTGGGAGTGGTAAATGGGGATACTTTATTCAGTGAAGTCAGTTCAATTGTGATGTAGCACAGCTGTGGAACAGCATGACTGAGAAAAAACTCACTAATTTACAGCTCAATTATGATACAGCACATGGCTATGAGGTAGCCTGGGGGCTAGGCATCCTTAGTTTGCAGCTCCATTCAGCTCTGCATAGCAAGACAGTTGCTCTGGTCTGGGGTTGCAGCTTAGTCCCTCTGTGGCAGCATGGTTCCACTCCACTCTGGTCTGACAAGACAGCTTCCATGTTACAGGTCCAGCCAGGGAAATGGTCTTTGGTGGGAAGGAAAAGTATATACTCCTAGGCCAGAGAAGAGCTGACTTATATAGAGGGATATCCCAGCCCCTGGTTGGTCTGTCTTCACACAAATGAGGACTCCAAATCTTCAGAGTTTGATTGGTCCAAAAAGCACTGCCCTGATTGGTCAGAATGGTACTTCTCTGATTCATCAGTTAAGGTGCTAGTGAGTATATAGCTGCATAGCTCCTATTGAACAGGGAAAGTCTCAGTCCTGTTGGTTGAAATACGATTCCATGAACTCCTTTATAAGGGCTGGCTCAAATAGCAGTTCAGTGAAGGTGCCTGGCAGTTCATAGCATGCTTCTCCCTGACACACGGCTGTTTGAGAGTCCCTGTTTAACACTGGATGCTAGCTGTTTTATTTTACTTTATTTTTGTTTTGTTTTTTTTTCCCAATCAGCTACCAGGAGCCCTTGTTCTTAGGTATTTTCTTCCTTTTGCAGATCAACAGCAAGTATCAGAGACAGAAGCTATCAAGTCATTTGACAAATTAATTCATTAAGGAAAGCAAGAGGTTCTTTTTTTGAACAACAACAATAGATTATACCGTGCCAATGTCAAACTCCCTTTACCTTGATCTAAAAAAGTTTTTCTGCTTAGTCAACAAAATGATACATATAAAATTTCCTTTGGATCTCTCTCCTAGAAAGTCCCAGAATGCAATTTCTCTAAATTTTCTAATTAAATCAGGCTACCAAATTAAATTCCAATGTCTAAAACTATTATCTCAATTGTCTTCCTTTAAAATTTACTCTCAATAAAAATAACTTAGGCAAATGTAATTCTATTGCCTTTCTTCAGTTGGGGAGAAAAACAGCCTTGGATATATCCAAAGTTAGGCTTTGGGGCCGCTCCAGGAGCTATAATAAAAGGTGTTTTCCACAGTAAAACTTGGTCATTTTCCAAACCTCAGGCATCTTCCAGCTACTCCTCCATTAGGATGTCATTTGTTTGGTTCACTTCAAAACCCTGGCTACTGTCTTACATGTTTTCTTTGAACAAATATGTGTGGAAATCATTGTGTCAGACAATTTGATAAGTCAATTACAATACTCATGAATTTCAGTACTTTAATTAAATCCAGGAAGTCCCTCTGCCCAGTGTGATTCTCCTCTTTGAGTCACAATTCATCTCTGCCTTCAACAGGACCCAATGCTTCGAAGTGACAAAGGAGAGGAATCTCAGGCTTGGGGTTAGCTAAATACATTTCAGGATCTGGGTGATACTGACTATCCTGCTGAAAAGCAAATTGAAGGACAGATACTTGGTTTACTGAATTAGTGGTTGACAGTCTATCCACTCTCCCTCACCTCAGGGCATGAAATGGCCATAGTCAATGACAACTTTGGGGAAAATAGAGAGTCAGTGTGGTATCTGAGTATATTAGCTGCTAAGGTTGACAGCAACATCTTTGCTCTCTGGGCTATTGGTCTGAGCTTTATTGGGGGCTCCAACTGACAGTATGATTAGGGAGAGCTTCGAGAGGTTGGTTTTGCTGGCCGCACGTGTCATTCTTGGCAACGACAACCACTATCTTGAGGAGAGGAGAGTTAGACATGGATTAATGTCATCCAGAAAGAATATCTTAAATGCTACAGACTTTGACAGCCCATGTATAAGCTGGACAGTGCATGGTTTATCCACAGCACCATCCCCTTAGGCTCTGTCAGAGGACGAAATCAATAAAGGTACAGAAACACAGAGACAAAGGTGCCGCGTAGGCGGAAAAGAAGGCACAGAAGCAAGCAGCTGTGTGACTGTAATACTCTATTTAAGCAAATGTGGCATGGGCAACATAGCACGAGACAAAAATCCTCCCATTACCCCTACATCCGCCCAATCCTCTCCTTTGTTTTCAGTGAATGGCCCACTGATTTGGGCTGAGTTGTGTCCTTCCAAACATATGTTGGAGTTCTAATCTCCAATACCTCAGAATGTGACCTTATTTGGAGATAGAGGTTACCAAGTTAATATGAGGTCATCATGGTGGGTCCTAATCAAATAAGACCGGTGTCCTTAAAAGAGTTGGAGAATTTGGATACAGGGTCAGACGTATATACAGGGAAGAGGATGTGGAATGGTAAAGTGGGAAGATGGACATCTACCAGCCAAGGAGAGAGGCTTGGAAAGACCCCTCCCTAACAGCCCTCCTGCTGACTCCTTGATTTCATTCTCCTAGCCTTCAGAACTACCAGAAATACATTTCTCTTTAAGGCAATCAGTGTGTTGCACTGTTTACAGCAACCCTAGCAAACTAAAACAGCTGCCAAACCAGGCATTGACCTCTCTTGACTTATAGCCAAGAGTAGTCCTTGGTCCCACTAACTTTATCTACTTAATATTTTGAGTCCATTCACCTTTGTGAATATAGACCCTATTGTCAGACTTCAGACCACCGTGATGTTTCACGTGGATCGCCACCAGAGGCCTCTAGCTAGTCAGTTGGCCTTGAAGCTTAACATCTTCTGATTCTCACTGTTACCAAAGCAGTCTTTCCACAATGCAAATCTGTTTTTAAACTTTCAGTGCATATTTCCTGGCGTCATTGTAGGGAAAAGGAAAGTATGCTTAGCCTATACATTGCAGACCCTTTTTGATCTGCTTGGCTAACTTCTCCCAGACCTTTATCTTGTTAATTTCCCCTTAAATCTGTCCTTCCAGACTTACTGGTTTCCCAAGCCTACCAGGCTCACCTGCCTTCATGGGTCTGTGTTTATGTTACTCCCCCTGCAGGGAATACCCTTTCCCTTGCATTTCACCCTGCAAAATGCCTCCCCACCACAGCCAGGGGTCAAGGCTTCCTGGGAAGCCTTTTCTGACTCCAGCTGGGCTTTGTTCCTTTCCCGAATTGCTCCCATAGTACCTCTAGATGGCTCTGCCAAAGACTTCGAGTCATTCCCCTTATCTGCAGCTTTGCTATTTGTGGTTTTAGTTATTCCCAGTCAATCACGCTCCAAAAACATTAAGTAGAAAGTTCCAGAAATAAACAATTCATAAATTTTAAATTACTTGCTGTTCTGAGTAGTGTGATGAAATCTCACACCATCCTGTTCCATCTCACCTGGGACATGAATCATCCATCCAGCCGGCTTCTCCAAGCCCGACAAGCCTCATGCTGGTTAGCCACACAGTAGCCATCTGGGTTATCAGAACGACTATCACAGTATCACAGTGCTTGTGTTCAAGTAATCCTTGTCTCACTGTCTCTTTCACCTCACTTCATCCCATCACACCGACATTGTATCATCCCATCACACCGGCATTGTATCATCGCACATCATCATAACAAGGGTGAGGACAGTACAAGCTATTTAGAGAGAGAGCCCACATTCATATAACCTTTATTACAGTATATTGTTATATTCTTCTGTTATGTTATTAGCTACTATTATTAATCTCTTACTGTGCATAATTTATAGATTAAACTTAATCATAACTATGTACATATAGGAAATAACACAGTACATATAGTGTTTGGCACTATTCTCTGTTGCAGGCGTCCAGTGGGGGTTCTGGGAATGGAAAGGGGAACTACTGTAGTCTGCTGCCCTGAAGCAGCATCTTGCTTGTGAGTGACTTAGAAGCAGTGGCATAACTCGTTTGACTTTCTATCCTTGTTTGCTTTTGTACCTAGCCTCATACCGGGCACCTGGTAAGAGCTCAAACATATCTCAGGAGGTAAAAGTTTTAATGTTTAATAGAAGGTGATACTAGTTCTACAACATTCTAAATGTTATAATTTAAAAAACAATCACATTATCTCTCTTTTTCACAATTTAATATCCTTTACAAAAGCAATAAATAAGTAATGAATTATCTTGCCCTCCAACAATGTTGATATGGCATATTCCTGTTCGCTTTTAGGTACAAATGACAAAAAACATGAATTCACATACCCTCTGCTAATCCGTCTGAGTTCAGACAAGTTAAGACCATTCTGTTTTAAGTCAATACTATTCTAACAAGCACATATGTACTGTATTTTTGCATATATGTACTGCACATTTAGTGAGGCACTGAAGGGCATAGGGGTGAGGAAGGCAGGTGGCATGGGTAAGATTAAGAATATAAAAATGAATTATAAGGTCTCTATCTTCAGCAAGCCACAGATGATTGGGGAAGCACACCTCCTTCTCTGAAATATTTAATAAGCCTGCTACATGTAACTACAAGGGATCAACATTACAGAAATATTTTGTGTTCCGGTTCTTTTTTAAGTTTTTAAGATGACATCAGGGTTGAACAACAAGGCCTTCAATAGCAACGAGTGAAAGATGCTCAAAGACATCCCCGGGTTCAGCCTCATTGTAGGAGGAGCACTGAGCAAACTTGCTGGGAGGCCACTCCGGGGGAGCTCTGAGTCAGTGACTGATATATATCACAGAGCCACCCAGGACCTCGGCTGTAATTCTTTAAGAGGAAGCTTGTTCGCATAGCAGAGGCAGATATGAGGTTACTTTTATAGCCAAGTCTCTTACAGGGAGTCTCAGGGAAGAAGAACATCATTTCAGGCAGAAGATTTAACCTCTTTTTTATTAACCTCCGTGGCTTCACTATGAAACTAGTAAGGCTCAAATGAGAACTCTGCATGACCCTGCACTTGAGAAGCCATCCTTCTTCTCCTTTTAGCAGATTTTACACTGCTCTTCCTAAAAACCCATGAAAACAGGTCATGCGTGACTTCTGATGTGCGATGATTCCGCTTGAAGGCTGATATAAATACACACAGCCTACACGCTTTTTATCACAAGGGAAAACTCCAAGTGCTCCCCAGCAGTCAAGGCTGAGGAAACAGCAAGGATGGATTCGCAATCAAATCTCACTCAACGATGATCTCACCCTCCGTCTCTCTACCTATCTGCTTGTGTAAACACCTGGCGCCGTGTGTACTCTACTCACTCCAAAGAATTGCTCTTCAAGGAGTTATTGGGAATATTGTCTATGATTAACAAATAATATTTAGTATGTAAAATAACCACATCATTAAGAGGGTCTAGTCTCAGGAACTCTTTCATAATTATGTTCTACCAATTTTTTTAGGCGCTGGGGGAAAACTAAGTAGAGGCTAATAGTGAGGACAGAATTCTTACCTATAATGGAATGTTTACTCAGTAAGTCCATAAATCAGTGGATCTAAAAGTTCAACACATTAGGGCCCTGGCTGGTGTAGCTCAGTGGATTGAGCATGGGCCTGTGAAGCAAAGGGTCACCAGTTCGGTTCCCAGTCAGGGCACATGCCTGGGTTGCAGGCCAGGTCCCTGGTGGGGGACACATGAGAGGCAACCACACATTGATGTTTCTCTCCCACTCTTTCTCCTTCCCGTCCCTTCTCTCTAAAAATAAATAAATAAAATATTTTTAAAAAAAGTTCAACACACTAGAATATTGTGGGTTGTTAAAATGCAGATTCCTGAGCCATAACCAGCACTACTATGACAAAAATCTGATTTTTAAATAATCAGCCCAGGGGGTTTGATACTGTGGTTCTGCTGATCAAGTCATAGGGAAAAACAGTGTGAATAGTCATTCAGGTTGGCTTTTATTATAGATTCATCCAACTTCAATGCCATTCTTACCACAGAAATTCAAACAACTTGAAGAACAAGCGTTAGGAATCACAAGCATTCAAAGAATAGCACGGATTGCAAGGAAAAAGTAAAATAAGAAGGAGAGGAACAATTCTGATCATTAATGGCAAAAGAATGGTCACGAGCTGTATGTGCTGTGAAAACTACTGATGTGCAGCGGCACCTGGGAGAGGGAGCCACAGCACACAGGGAAGCCTTGCCAAGTGCCTTTGTGAGGCACTTGATTCTCTCCACTGGCCCCAAAGAATTGATCTGGTTGAAGGGGTCTCAACATCTCAAGGAGGAGGATTTAGGAATGAAAAGGAAGCCTTAAGGGTAAGCAAAAAGTGCTGGTGATTTAATCCACTGGGAAGTAGTTGTTTTCCAAAGATCTTAAACATAATTTTTCTTTCCTCCTGATTTCTTAGACAAGCCAAAGAATTCTCCTCCTCCCCCTCCTCCCCATTTTTCTTTGTTTGGATACTCTCAATTCACTAATGAACTTAGCGTATGTGAACGTATTACTTGGTTGACTGGGAAGATGTTCTGATAGGAATAAAAGGCAGAGTTAAATTTTGGAATCAAATCAGGAGGCAGTTTTCAAGATGAGGTCTTGATGTAGAAAGGTACTTTGCTGTGAATTGCATGTTTGTGTGCATCAAATTCATTTGCTGCAACTCTAATGCATAACATGATATGTGGAGATGGGCCTTTGCGAGGTAATTAAGTCATGAGGATAGAGCAGTTATGAAGGGAGTGGTCTTATAAGAGACACGAGAGCCTGCTTCCTCTGTCTCTGCTCTCCAGTCTATGAGGGCACCATGGGAAGGCGGCTGGCTGCAAACCAGGAACAGGGCTCTCACCACTTCCTGGATCTCTCAGCACCTTGATCTTGGACATTTCAGCCTCCAGAACTGTGACAAATAAATGTTCGTTCAGCCGTCCAGTTTTTGGTATTCTGTTATAGCAGCCCCCAAACACTGAGGCAGTGATGGAGGGAACGATCACAAAAAAAAAATCAAATAAAACAGATTTTGATGCAAATAAACCCAGTGAACTCCATCTTCAATTAAAAATGTAAATTGCAAAATGGATTGTAATAAATAGTGGGAGAAAGTATACTAAATAAACCAATGAAAAAATTTTCTAATTAGTTAGGAGATGGTATGTTAGAAATTTGGTTAAAAAAAGATTTTTGCTACAGGAAACTACTGGAGATAAAAGTTAAAATTTTTAAATATAAAATCTATATAAAATCTATACTATGGAGATTTCTATGTCAAAGTACATATACTGTAGACTAACTAGGCAAAAAATCAACAAAGAAATAGAGGACTTGAACGCCACTCTAAACCAACTAAACCAGAGACATCTATATAGCACTCAACAAGAGGTTTCATATTCTTCTCAAGAACACATGAAACAGTTTTTAGAATAGGTCACAAAAAAGATTCAATAAATTTTAAAAGATCAGAATCATGCTATATTTTCTGACCACAAAGGAATGAAATTAGAAGCCAAGGATAGAAGGTAATTTGGAACTATTCATGTATGTGGAAATCACACAACATACTCCTAAATAATCAATGGGTTAATGTCAGAATTACAGGAAAATTAAGAATTCTCTAAGATCAATAAAAACAAAAGCCTCACATCTCATGTGAAGGAGGCAGAGGACTGAAGCCTGCTGCAGTCTTTGTACATTATGCACTCCCTCTACAAATATCTAAGAACTACCTACTATGTGCTAGGCACTGTCCTGAAGCAAGATAAACATGGTCCTTGTCCTGTGAAGCTTTTAGGATAGAGGGGAAAGATGCACTAAGGAATTACCTTTAATTGTGTAATTTCAATTATGAAAGGGGCTATGAAGAAATGTAAGATGCTTTGAAGTCATGAAGAGGGGACCCAACCTGAGCTAAGATGCTGAAGAAAGCATCCCTGAGGACAAGACACCTAAACCTAAATTTCATAGGTAAAAAGAGAGGATGTTCTAAAATGAAAAAAGGCACGAAAAAGTCTGAAAAAGAGAGGTTGGGCTTAAATACTATTCTCAAATATAAAAATGATTGAACTTTAGAATATTTTAAAAGGAATATATATTATTAAATATGTTGTAAATATGTGTTATCAAAACATTTTCAAAGATAATACAAACTTGTTTTAAGGACTAGATAGAAGTCATTATACTTACTCTACAGAGTCCCATTAATATCTAAAAACAATTACAAAGATAATGTCCTTAAGAAGAATCTGTCTGACAATAAGCTGGAAATGGCCAATAAATACTTCCTGAAAGGGTGACTGCAATACCCCTTTTAATACGGCTTTTACTACTAATTTAGTATAATAATTTAATTTAGTTAGCAATCCTTTATACCAGTGAAATACTAAATGTCAGCTTTATTAAAGCTAAATTATCTCAAATTCTCACTTAATATCAACTCACTAAAGTTTATATTAAATGAAGAAAAAATTTAAAAGGAATCTGCTTAAAAATGCTTTGTGCACCATTAATGTTAAAAAAATTAGAAGCCCAGATGGAAATTTATTTCTAAAAATATTGACAATATTTCAGAGTTAATAAGTAACTCTTCATTTTGCTTACTGACAAGAAAAGACAACTTTAGTGTGCCAATTTTAAGTAGCTCAGTGTCAATTATGCAATGTCTGAACCCCCAAATTGGTAGTAAATGATCTAGCTTCCAGGCCCTTTTATAGAGTGCAGTTGAAATGGGATCAATAAGAAACACTATGATCAGATTGTAGACACACACACACAGTCTTTCCTGTCTGCTCTTTTATTCACAAGGTGAAGAATCTTTGATTTTCAGCCCTGATAATTGCTTTTACTTGTGTATCTGATCTCTAGTTCTTATTACAACCCCAGAACAAGCTGTGATACAAAAGTATATATATTTGCTACCCACTTAAGTCAGGTTTGATAATATTCGAGCTATAATGAGCTTTTGGTGAACCTGCTATTTTTTTAATTCAAAAAGTAAAACTAAATTCAGAATGCATCAGACATTTGTGTCACACACATTTAAAACACGTTAACATGCAGACTCATGTGCATCACACCAAACAGACATACCCTCTCAGAATCCCAAATCAAATGCATTTCGATACCTGCAAATTCCTGAGAGGTTTTAACCTACATTTACACTAAATATTAATTAGAAACTCTCCCAGCCCCATTTTGTACTTCTGTGAGTGCTTTTCATTATTGAGGAATCGCTGAAAAGTTCATTTCTGCAATGGAAGTGGCAGAGAGACACCATGGAGCAAGAGGTGTATCTAGTGCATTAGAGTTCTGAGCGCCCGATGACCCACGGTTAATTACTTGGCAATCATGAATAAGTAGCAGTGGGAAAAGAAAGGGCCTCTTTGTTCATAAGTGCTCAAGGATACATCAGTCAAAATGTATGCAAAACAAAACATATGTGTTCATAAACAGCAGTATTAAAAACCCACAGCCACAAAAATGATATATTAGGAAGTATCTCTGGGAAAGGTTCCCATTTATCTTCATGATCTCTTTGTCTTGCTTTGTATCACAAAGCTATACCCTCAGGAAGCCTGGGCCATGGCAACCAACTTTTGCTTGCTTCCCAACTTTCCAGTGGGTTCCTGCGAAGGGGAGGTTCTCAGAGTATTCCCTGGCTGGCTGGCTCTCTAACATACTTCCACCCTCCCTGGGGGAATTGCTATGCCTCAGGCACTGACTGCTACACTAAAACACTGCCTCATTAGATATGAGTTTTTTATTGCTGAAGTTTGGACAGTAATTTCATGGAGAACATTACCTCACTATCAGGTTCTTTTTAATTCTCTCATTCTTATAGGCAGCAATACCTCTGTGCAGCCAACCAGACCATTCTAAAAGCTATATCCTATTTCATTATGCTGTCAGGAGAGACAAGATAGGTTGGAAAAGTTCTGAGGTATGATGCAAGAAGAAGAAACAGGCAGAAAATATGTAACCCTCAAATTCGCATATTTCACACCCAACCAAGATTTTTCCATTTAGTTTTCTATTAAAAGCTGAGTAATTGCAATATGAAAGCGCGAACACAAGATTGAAAGGTAACAACTAACAGCATATCATTCCACAAGGGTCTGAAAATGAAAAGTAAATTAACTGAGCGTTGGCAAGTATCAATATCCTGGTAATATAAAACCCATCAGAACTCATGTGTGTAATGCTGCCTCACACAACTCACTGGAAATAGAAATAAAATGCATTAACTTAACGTTTGAAGATTTTAAGGTCAGGGAATTGGTATTTGTTCACAGCAAAAAGGCAGTGATGACTCAGCTTTCAGATAGGTGAAATTGGCTACACTTATCATCCATGTATTATTATCTTATGGTTCCTGCAGGGATCCCAGCTTTTAATTTCCTGAACACACTAAAAACTCAACTACAGTGTTAGATGTCATGGCATTTCATTTTAAGGTGAAAAAAACCCACATCGCTCAAAAGCAGAAGGCACTTGGTTCCCTTGACCACATATATAAGTATAAGGAAATTTTAGGTGGATGTGAGAGATGCTGGTCCAAAGTCTTATTAGGATAAAGGAAATGGGACAGGGCTATGGAAAGTGGAGGCCAGTAACGTTAAGGATGACCACACGCATACTCATGCTGACTCGTAGGTATATAAAGCACCTGTCTCAAAAATGGATCAGCAAGAAAAGTAAATTGTTGCCTTTTCCGTTTTAAAGGTAAATTATAAGTTGGTAGTAATTTTTGCCTAAAAAATATGACTCCTGTGTAGTGAAAAGATTATAATAATAAATAGTACACGAACTTTTAGGACAATTTTAATCAGGTGGTATTCAAGAAGATGTTCAACATTTGCATTGTTTATGATATAGTTAAATACATGTTTACAATATAGTTCTGCTTGGTTGATTTGTTTCAAGACTAAAGAGCAAAACAAAAATTATGCTGTCACATAATTCCTAAACATTTGCTTCAAAGTTGGTTTGAAAAATGTAAGGAAAAAATGGATGCAGCTCTTTGAGGAGACAAAATACTCTGTTATTAACAAAATGTTCTATTAAAATTCCTCTAGAAGTAAATTTTATAAATCAGTGCAATCGCGCCCTGGGTGGTATAGCTCAATTGATTAGAGCATCGTCCCATTATGCCAAGGTTATGGTTTGATCTCTGCTCAAGGCCCATAGAAGAAGCAACCAATGAAGGCATAAATAAGTGGAACAACAAATCAATGTTTCTCTTTCTTTCTCCCTTCCTCTTTCTTTCCAAAACCTATAAATAAAATTTAAAAATAAAAATAAAAATCAATGTAACTGCTGCCATGTTTCTTTGATCAAATAAATGGATGACAGGTCAGTCAGCTCGCTGCATGACTGGGGACAACTCATTTTCTCTCTTTTTCTTAGTCTCCTCTGTCAGCAGGCACCCTACTCTGCTTACACAGCAGTGCATGAAGACGTGAGAGACTGCAGAGAAATGATGGGAAAACATCATGGGGTAAATCCCAGCAAGTACTTACATGGTTCACAAACAGAATTTTCTCAGCATCACAGAAAAGGCACATCTACAAAAAATAGTAACTGGGCTCCCAGCTGAAATCTTTCAACCAAGTGATACAAATAGCAGGATAGACTACACAGGTGAGAACTAAGGACCTCAACAGGATGTGATGATGGTTAGGTCACACCTGTTCATTGCCAAAGGCGGCGGTGTTTTGGAACGGGGAGGATGGAGATGCAGGGAGTTGCTAGAGCCATTGTGTAAAGTAACAACATGCTGCGGTCACAGTAACACCTTCCATTTATCCCACTTCTGCCTCCTCTGGGAAGGGGTACCCACAGTGAACCAAATGATCATAACTTAAAATGAGACGGGGTACTTCCCACCTGCTCCAAAGCCCACCCGGGCTCATTAAGAACCAGGTTTGGGATTCCGACAGGGCCAAGTTCGAGTCATGAGAAAATCAGCTGACCATCTTGAGTTCCAGTTTCTTCAACTCTCAAATGTGATTTAATAACAGCAACCTCAGAAAACCTGGTGAGGGTTAAACAAAACCATGCACATAAAAACAGTGAGTGGGACCAGTGGCACAGAGAGAGCACTCAACAAATGCAGGTGCTTCCATGACTGCTAGTATCTCTTTAGCAAGTGGAGACATCTGCTCTCAGCGAGCTGGAACGAAGAGGTAGGAGGGCAGAAGGGGCCAAAGCAGACTGTCTCCTTGGCATGGCCAGGCAATGACCAGGCAATGCCCAGGTGCGCGGTCTGCAGGGTGCCAGGTCCCTGGCCTAGAGAAGTTTCCATTTTTCAGGCAAAGACATGCAGGTCCTGTTCTGGCAGGAGGAGGGGTGACTGCAAACTGGAGGAAGCCGGAAGGGATGACAATAGAGTTTTCTGCTTAGCAATTAAAACATAAATGAAGCCATTATCAGGAAACCTCTGGGACAGAGTTATGAGGTACAAACACTGCAGCAACAGAAACCTCCCAACTCGTTTGACTGAGAGAACACTGTGATGCTTTCTTGACTTGACAGAAATAAGTGGGAAACAGGAGGCAGCCGAGGACTGGGGACTCAGCCACCAGTTGTGGATGGCCTAATGAGGGCAAAGCGGAAGCCTTATCACTAGAATAACTCATTTGGCCTGTAAATGGGGAGAGAACAGGAGTTTCTGGTTAAAGGATAACATTCTATGTTCACTGAATTTTCCGTCTGCTCCACTCCAGCATGCTGCCTGGCTGGTCCCCGCATTCTGAAAACCAATGGTTGCAGGATACTGGCGAAGGGGCCCTGGCAAGGACAATTCCAACCTGGTCACCAAAGTAAGCACCCAGCACTGTGGACACTCCTGGTGGCAGTCCAGGCTCCACCAGTTCCTAGGGGTTGATTTAGGTAATAATGACTCTCCCTGAGTTTCAGTGTTCCTATTTGCAAATGGGGAATAATCGTAGCTATTTTATCGCATTATTCTGAAGTTTAATTTGTTAGGATGCTTAATTTTTATGATGTGTGTGGAATACACAAAGTAAACTGTGCACCTTTTCAATGATTATTACGCCATTTGCACAGTTCAGAAGGGAATTCCCTGAATTTTCCAGACATATTAGTCTCTTGTCCCCTTACTTTTTCTCAGGGCACCCTCTTCTTTTCCTCAGTGCAGACTAATGTGTATTTATTGGAGCGCCTCTTCCCCCGATGATAACCTGCCTGAGGACAGGGATCATGCCTGCTTTGTTCACCGCTGCTCTGCAGGGCGGCGCTCACAGCTGGGTAAAACTGAGCGGCTGGTAAATACTGGGCGGGAGGCCCACTGACTCCGTCAGAGCACAGGCCCCGCCACCCAGAAGTCACAGATGCCCCGGGAAAGCCTCCCTCAATACACACGCTGCGGGTTTATACCCTCGGCAGAAGGCAGCAAGATTGCTTTCATCAGTTGGACGAGAGGCAGTACTTGTCAAGCCTCTCTTGTCTGTCCAGCTAGGTGGCAGGCGGGAACTCAGAAGAGGACAGCAGTTAGGCTTCCGCCTCATAGGAAGTCTGAGACTCAGAGTCCGAGTGTAAAAGGCAACTGGAGGGGAGACTCGCGTGGCACAGGGGGAACGGGGCAGCCTTCACGGGGCCGTGGCCCTGCTGGAGCTCTGTGCCTCGAGCACCGAGCACCGACTGTGGGCCAAGCAGTGTTTGTCACTTCACATCCTGTTCCCATTTCCATCTTCACAGACGTCTTACAGGAGGCACTACAATTCCAGACCAGGAAAACCAAGTTCAAAAGGTTTAAGTGACTTGCTCAGAAGCAGTCAGCTAGTAGATACCAGAACCCAGACCTGAGACCAGGCCTGCCTGACCCCGAATCCCCTGCTGCAACCACCTCTGCACATCCCTTCTCCTCGGCTGGTTTACGGAGCAGGGTGACACGCCAGTAGGAGGACAGGGGGTGGAGACCGGCCATCCTGGGTCCAGCGCTGCTCTTGGGAGAGGAGTAAGATAACAGGATGGCCATGTTGTACACTGGGGTCAATTACTGAAGAGTGGTAAATGCCAAAATCTCCACGTAAGTTTAAGCAGTGGGAGAAACTTCTCTTCTTGGAATATGGTCACGAGGTAGAACTCGGTTTGACTCCCGGGAGGACTGCGGGACTGGAGACCACCCAGAAGAGATTATAAACGAATTACCTGCAAAAAGGGCAATAACTATGCCATTTATTTCTTCATGATTCCCGGCCTAGTGCAACAGATATAGTAGAAATAAAAGTACAATTAAAAATAATTAAGTTTATAACTTTATTTCTCCTCAAGCATTAATTTATAATGAAAAAGAAAATAATCCTTGCCCAGAAAATTGGTCCATACATATTAACATTTTTAATTTAATCCTTATTGTAATTTTTTTCCATTACCATTCGGGCTCCTTATATACCCCTCCACCCCCCAGCAATCACCACGCTGTTGTCCATGTACGTGAGTCCTTTTTCCTTTTTGCTCAGTCCTTCTACTTCCTAACCCCCATCCCCACCGTCATCTGCTCTCCATCTATGAGTCTGTCTCTCTTTTGCCTGTTAGCTCAGTTTGTTCATTAGATTCCACATAGGAGTGAAATCATATGGTAGCTGTCTTTCCCTGACTGGCTTATTTCACTCAGCATAATGTTCTCCAGGTCCATCCATACTGTCACAAAGGGTAACATTTTCTTCTTTTTTATGGACAATTAGTATTCCATCATGTAAATGTCCCATAGTTGTTTTATCCACTCATCTACTGATGGACACTTGGGCGGCCTCCATATCTTGGCGACTTTAAATAACGCTGCAATGAACATAGGGATGCTTATGTTCTTTAGAATCAGCGTTTCGGTTCCTTTGGATATATTCCCAGAAGTGGGATTTCTGGGTCCAAAGGCAGATCCATTTTTAATTTTTGAGGTATCTCCAAAAGATGATTTTTGAACATTCTGCTATGTGCTCAGCAGTGTTAGTGTGAGAGACAGGCTTTCAGAGAGCTCCACCTCCAGGTGAGCATATTGAAAAGTCATCTGATGGGATGTTCACAGAAAAAACCGAACCCTTGAGTGCATACCAATACTCAAGAGACCTCAAGGAAACGTATACATGACACAGTTTCATTGTAAACAAAACTGTGTTGGCCTCTTCCACATAGGGAAATTCTGATGCATGTCACAGCATTTTAAATATAAGTGGTTGCAGAGGGTATTTTAATTTCTTTTATTTCTCGATTTGAGAGAGAAACATCAATTTGCTGTTCCACTCAGGCATTCATTGGTTGATTCTTGTATGTGCCCTGACCAGGGATCAAACCTGCAACCTTGGTGTGTTGGAATGTCGCTTTTACCAACTGAGCTAACTGGCCAGAGCTGAGAGGCTATATGAGACTGAACATTAAGGGCAAGATAAAATATGTACTTCAGTTTGTTTTTAGAATGCAGAATATGACCATGTAGTCCATGTGAGAACAGGGATCTTAGAATGTTTAAAAGTTAGAAAGAAATACATGTTTTTGTGCTTTTTGGTATGATATTTCCAACGCTAGTTGTTTAAGTGCAGACTAATGAACTGCTTGGAGCTGCTGAATTTCAAAAACCCATTTCAGACACATAATATGCACAAAGCTCGGTGTTAGGCAGTACGAAAATCCAAAGATGAGGCAACACCTAGGGGCCTAGAGGAAACACTGAGACAAAAGCAGACCTGGTGAGGGCTCCAGGGAAAAATAATCCACACGCAAACCAAATACTTAATGATTTCAGTTGAATCTATACCTTTATGAGAAATGTGGAACTCCTGACATTCTAACTCCTCGTTGAAGTCAAGGTTTGGTTTTATTTAACAGGGCTCTAATAAAAAGCAAAAACCTTTTACTGAAATGACCCAGCAATTAGCCTTGAGAATCACAGATGAACAAACAGTTCATTATTGTCCCATCATTTAGACTGGCGAGTTCTGAGCTTTCGGCCTAACTCATTCATACACAGTCTAGTCATTCAGACGGAGGCAGAAGTTGCCGTGGAGCTGTGCGATCTCGGAAATGCTTTTCCCAGCACAGCGTGTGACAGGCCGAGCTCCCACAGGAGGGCGTGGGCGGCAGCGGAGAGCTGGAGAGAGCCTGCGTTCTCACTAACGACTTGGAAGCCCCGTGAAACTTACCGAACTTCAGGAATTACTGAGAAAACATAAGCCAACACAACATGGCTTCTGTACATTTATTCTGATCAGTAAAGTATGGGTTAAATGATTGACCGCCCTATCTCACAGAATGCATAGTACAAGTAATGAAGTCTTAGCAATAAAGTGTGGGGCTATTAAATCTTTGCTGAAAAGCATGTTGAAGCTGCCAGGATAATTACTCTTATTTTTCTGGCTGAGACCTGGGAGAGCCAACAAATAAATGAAAGAAAATCCACCGACCCCGAGTCCACTAAATCTTTTGTTCGAGGGCTCAGAAAGCTTGCTCTGTGTTTATTATTGTTGTTGTTATTACTAATAAACCCGACAATAAACACCTTCCCTCTGTCTATCAGAGAAGAAGCCACGTTGGGGCTGGAGTTGATTACAGTAGCTGTTTAACAAGCAAATGACGCAGTGGGGGTGGAGCAGAGTCGTCAGCCTTTCCCAGGAGCTCTGAGTGGCAGCTCACCTGAGACTCTCTGATTTGCCACATCTCATCCACACTCGTATCCCTAAGTGTTCTTGCAGGAACACACACCAGCCACTGAGGCCTGAGGGAGGTACACTGATGAATAGCATGGACTCAGAAGTCGAGCTGACTGGGTTCAAATCCAGACACCACCTCTCATTATCTGTCACCTTGAACAAGATAATTGGCCGATTTGCCTGTCTCCGCGTCAGCAAAATTGGGAAAGAAATACGATGATACACATAAGCACATAGGACTGTGGCTTGCACACAGTATGAACTCAATGAATGTCAGCTATGATTATCTTACCGAGGGAGAAGAAGAATCAAGGCTGCTCTAAGTACCTGGCTGGAATCACCCCAGATTCACTTAGGGCATGTGCCCGCAGAGTTTAAGGATTAGCTGTTTTGAAATGACAAACTGCAGTGTCATTTCTTTTACGTGAACTTTCAGAGGCAATCAAGTCTTGGCACTAACGGTGTGAATTCCAACCTGAAGCCGTTTTGCTTCAAGTTGGAATTCACAGGACAGACAGAGAAATGTAGTCCCATCAGATACAAAGTTTGTTCTATACGTAACGGGTTACATACAGTTACGTCCCTCCCTCCAGCTCTGTCTTTCTCTCTCTCATTCTCTTACACACACACACACCCCTTACATTCTATGCATTTTTCCTTTGAAGATGCCTGCTTGAAATGGTTTCGCCTGTCTTTACACATCCCCACTCCTGCTGCTAACTCTACCTTCTCCCAGCAGCCAGGCAAACTTTTAAGAAACAGCTGGTTAACGTCACTCCCCCCTTAAAACCTTCTCTAGCTCTTCCCTGTACTTGTAGTAAAACCTGAACTCCTATGTGCTCCTGCTCTTCCTCCCTCTCTCATGACACCTCCCACTCTCCTCCAGGCTCCTGCCTCCGCAGCTTTTTGTCTGTTCCTTGATGTTGCTAAGTTTGCTCCCGCCTTGAGACTTTTGTGTTCCCTTCCCTGGAATTCTGTTTCTCTGTTCTTCCCAGGGTCAGATCCTCCTCACCATTCGAGGTTCAGCTGCAACTTCACCTCTGTTGTGGCTCTTTCAGCCACCGTCCCTAAAGTGGCCCCCAAAGCCCTTACCCAATCAGTCTCTCTCACTTGCTTTGCTATGTTTCTATCTTATTTGTTTCCAGTGACTATTACCCTTTGGTACACACTCTTGTTTCTTTTTTGCTTACTTGCCCATTGTCTTTCCATTTTCACACATTTGTTCCGTGAGGTCAAAAACCTTTCTTGGCTTATGTATTTTTATCTTTTCCCATAATAGGCACCGCATAGATATTTACTGAACAAATGAATGAATGAGTGAGTAAATATGCGCCTCTCAGTAGTTCTTGGAGGCTAAAGTTGATCTTATTCTACGAGGCCTTCCCTAATGGCTTCCCCTAATCTGAAATCCTGATGCACTTACTATCAAGACTAAGTACTTTCTTATAAAGATAGCTGTTCTGTTTTATCTGTAAAAGCATAAGTCTTCTTTCCCCAACTGGCTTTAACTGCTTTGAGAGCAGTGACCTTGACCATCACAAATGCAGTGCAGATCACAAGTAATCAGGACTTCATGCACTTCACTTGGGGGAGAGGCTGCCTGGGCCTCAGTAAGGGCCCACACTTATTTTAGGCACAGCTATAGCAACTAAGCAGATTCTGGCAAAAATAAAACAAAGTGATGGCCAAGAATAAGAGGCAAGGAGGACAGCTATAAGAAGAGAAAAAGCAGGTATAAGCAGTCCCCGTGTGTAGGGGGAATGCCATTTCATGGAGAGTGCCAACCCCCCACCTACCTCAGTAGGTGTAATGAAAAGCACCTTCATTAAAGCCCAGTGTGATCACGGATGTGCTTAATGATCGCTATCAGTTTTAAAAGACACAGGAAAGGATTACATGCCTTAGAAAAGTTTATAATCAAAGGAAGTTATTTGGGGTAGAAGCACTTTAAAAGTATAGTTTTCAGTTGTCTAGATTTCTCCCCTTTGTGTGGGGCACCTGTTTTCTGGTGGGTCACGTGAATGAGGCGTCCTTGTTGTGTGCTTACACAGGGATGGATACATCGTTTTCAATGCTGGGGGAGCCAGCGCAGACTGTGGCATTTAATCTCTGCAATCACTAATTCATATTGCTAAGCGATAACAATTTTATTTGATTATTTGCTAGGAGAGTAATGGGGCTTGGTGATTGGAACTGCTGAACTTTCTACTCATTTTTCTTCCTGAAATATTGAGGCCATCCCTTTGGGTAAGAAATTAGCTCCTACATAGTAATGCAAAGCAGAGAGGTGAGAAATTGCAGAGGACAGTCCTCATCTCCAGATCCAAAGTGGCACAGAAGAGATGTCTTTACAAAAGCTCCCCCCAGAGCCGGCAGGTGCAGGATGGTGTGGAGGGAGCAGCGTAGGCCTGGGAGTGAACACCACTGCAAGAGGAGCTGGTATTTACTGAGTATTTATTTTGTGCTAGGAACTGTGCTTAGTACTGTTGACCATCATTTAATCTTAAGGATAGTCCCGTTAGGTCTTCTCTAACACCATCACCATCATTATCGTCACACAGAACAACATGAGGCATACAGACAGAGCTTAGGACTCAAGGTTCACCAGCTAGTAAACAGAGGAGCCAGGACACAACTCCAGACCATGTAATTCCAGAGTCCTTCAACTTACCCTTTCCACAACAATGCCTTGAAGTGCAGTTTCCATTGTTCCTTGCACTTTCTAGTTGGATGTCTTACAAATCACAGAAACTTTGTAGCCTCAGTTTTCTCTTCTACAGAATAGGAATACATACATCCATATATACACTCTCTCTCCCCCTCACAGAGCTACATGAAGATCAAATGACTCCCTCGAATCCCTGTGGGAACTATTTTGTGTTATACGGGAGTAAATTGTATATAATATATCTGCTTATGTCTGTGTGAACACCCATAAAGCACAGGAAACATGTTTTTCTCAAACCTAGAAACACATTTGAAAAAAAAAAGTTATCTAGCCTTTACACCGTAAGTTCACATTTGATTATTCTCCCCCAAATCCCACACAGATTCTTCAATATGGATTTCAAAAGTGTTCTCCTGCTGATTGTTCTTTTAGGAAACCCCAAATAAATTACAGATCTTTCAAATGAATGAGGCCGTCTGTATTCCCATGGTTTACTGCTGCATTTTTTTGTTTTAATATTTCGACCATTTTCCCAAAGGCTTTTCCTTTTTTGATTCATATTGGTCTGGCATGTCGAACTTCGTTATAAACTCTGGACTAGTCATGCATCTCTGGGTCATTCAGTTTTGTATCCTGCTCTCAATTATATTTAATAGGAGCTACTTCAGAAGAAAAGCCTACATTTCTCAGAATATACTTTGAGTCAAAATTTTCGCTGGTCTGCCCAGGAGTAAAGGAATGTGTCAACCCTTTAACTCCCATGCATGCAAGTAAGCAGCTAAGGAAGAATTGCTTGAGACACCGTCAAAGGGGCTTCCAACAACCAGAGCTCTCTGTCCATGAGGGGGCTCCCACTGCGCAAATGATAGGGCTGGGTTAAAGCCACGGAGACCAGCAGTGCAAACCTAGGGAAAAGACTTAAGCTCCGCGAAGTGGGAATAACAGTAGGCTATAAATTGTCTTCCACTTATGGGCACTGAATACCATGTTAACCAAAAAAAGGGGGCAGTGTTCATTTACCTTGAAAAGACGGAATGGATCGCTATGTGAAGGCTCTCAGTTAAGCTCCAGCTTAATGCAGCTATAAGAAAGGACACCCTTGAGTCATTTCTAATCACAACTCTGCCAATAATGGCCCCGGTACATGTGCTTTCGGACAAGTTTTTAACAATTGAGCTAATTTATGAAAACCTTCTGTATCCAGGAGGTTATAATGAGGTAGGTTTAAGGAGAAAGAATATGGAGGGGGCGTGGGAGGTGATAAAAGAACAGAAAAGTAAAGAACAGGCACAGAGGAGAAGGGGTAACTAAAAAGCAAAGGGGAAAAATTCACACAAATGTCAAGGTTGGTCACTCAAGTGATAAAGGGGATAAGCCGGAAAAAATACATTCACAGTCTCAGTAAAAACAGAGCGTGGGCACACTACGAGGGAGCTGCACAGTGGCTGCAACTGAGCT